>MU619752.1:0-217072 GCA_025201785.1 Xylaria longipes
CTTTATTTAATTTAAAATAAATATTTTTAAATAATAAAAAAAAATAATTATATATAAAAAAAAACTATATACTAGCTTTTTTTATATAATAAATATTATATTATTATATAACTTTTATATAATAAATAAAAAATACTTTTTTTATAAACTAATAGTTTAACTTATTAATATTTAATTTTTTTAACTATAAATTAATTATATGTTATAGTTTATATTTTTTTTTTTACGTTTAAATTTTTAAATTATTTAATAATTATATAAGAGTATATTATAATTAAAAAAAAAAAACTAATATTATAATATTAAAATTAACTGCTTATAAAGCTATTTATATATAAAAATATATATATAATACTAATAATTAAATAGTAGCTTAATTACCCCGTGGCTTAATTAAGCAAGTAATATATGTTTATAAAATTCTTTACTTATAAAAAAATTCTACGTATAAAGGCTTTTTTTTTGTACATTTAGCTAGTTAATTAAATAAATTAATATAAAAAGCTATTTATTTTACCCTTTTTTTAAACGTATAATATTATACCCCTTTAGCCACTTAATATATATATTAAATTTAGCTAAGCTAAAAAAAAAAATAAAACAAAAATAAAACAAAACTTTTATATAAAAATAATAATAATATAACTATTTAAAATAATTTAAAACTAACCGATTTTATTTATATAGTTTTAATAAATTAAAACAATTTTAGCTATAAATTAATTTAAAAAGTTATTTTTAATATTTTAAATAATTATTTAAATAAAGTTTTAAATATATTAAACAATAAACCTAGCTTATAGTTAAACTATTAAAAAAAATATAATTATAAGTTAAAATAGAATAATTTTTAATATAAAATTAAATATTTTATATTTTAAGGTATAAAAGCGGAAATAATAAGTTAAAATTAAAAGCGGGCAAAAAGCTGCAAAAAAATATCCAAGCAAAAAATCAGCTAAATTATTTATAAGATTTAAAAAAATATATTTATAAGTTTAATATATATATAATTTATATAAAAAGTATACTATAAAGTATTTTTAAAAAAAAAATTTAAACTAATTAAAAGGTTAAATATAAACAAAAAGCTGTAAAAGTTTTAAAATAAAAAATAAAAGTAGCTATAAAAGGTAATTATTATATAAACTTTTATAAAAATATTTATAAACTTTTAAAAACTATAATTAACTATTTTATATAAAAATATATAAATAAATTAGCTTTAAATATTTTATTTTATTAATAAAAGTTATCTGATAAAAAAAAATATAATAAATTAGTTATTAATAACGTTTAAAAAAGCTTATAATTATTATAAAAATATATTTATAGTTTTATATAATAAATTTTAAATTTATATATTAATTATAAGCTAAAAAAAAAAATAGCTTTAAGGGCTTTAATTTTTAATAGTAAGCTATTTAAATAATTTATAAATAAATGTATATATAAATAAGCCATAGCACTAGCTATAACCTAGCTATATATACTACACTTTATATATAAGCTAACCATTTACTATTAAAACTACTAGCTGTAACTATATATAAAATAAATTAAAAAATTTTAATTAAAAATAAATTTAAATTAAAACAACTATTTTATATAATAAACGTTTTTTTAAAAAATATTAAAATTAACACTTTATTTTTCGCTAAAACAAAAAAATAATATAATAACTAGCTTTAAAACATAGGTTTTAATAAAATCTTTTATATAAAAAAAAATTATAAACGTTTATATTTTTATTATTATTTTAAACTTTATAAATATATACAGCTTTATTATAAAAAAAAACAAAGTATTAAATTTATTAATTATATTATATTTAAAAAAAAAATTTAATAAATATATAGCTTTATTATAACAAAATTTACTATAAAAGTATAATCTATATAAAAATCTTATTCCTGCTAATTTTTTAAATAATATTAATAATAAATACAAAGCTAGAAAAGAATAGATTTATTCGTACGATAATAGAGTAGTAGGTAGTTTACCTACTAAAAAAAAAAAGCGGAGTAAAATTTGATTTGTCGGTGTGATGTATGTATGGCCCACCGTCCAAGCCCCAACCCAAGCGACGAATGACCAGTAAACAAAAACTTAACTTCTCCAGTGTCTTTAATGTTATCCAAACGATGCTCCGGGGGTTCAAACGTCGCAGTAGTAGTCTGGCCAAGTGTAACTAGAGCCTTTTCTTTTCCGAATCGACATATTCCTACAAGCTGATACGACTCATTGAATCTGAGGTTGACTTCATCGAAATTAGGCGACACAGCCTCATTCCCTCCAAGCCGAACACGTAAAGTTCCACCTAGCCACCGTAGACAAGCAAAATTCGTCGGAAGACTCAGTTTTGAATTTGATACTGGCAAGTCACTCTTGTGGGCTCAAGTTCCTAAACGTCACCGATCCGAGGACACGAATGTCGAGAAGAAACAGCTCCTTGTTTAGGTTACTCTCACGCATTGGGGAATCTAGAGCCATTCAGGAGGACGAGGGCTCCTATGGCCGAGAAGTTCTCTACGCGAGCTTGGGTGTGTTGAGGCGAACGTCGACCCCGCGGTCACAGCAACGAATGATAATACGTAGAGCTAGATTGTAGGTACGACGCCGCAAGCGGGCAACCCTTTACTCAGTGATGAAGCATTAAGGGAAGCACAGCTGCTGTGCTGTCATGAAATTGTCTGCATAAATTCGCGGTGATTGTGTAGCTTTCGTCTTCTATAACCCAATTCATTATGGCCAATCTAACCATCTCGGTTACGCCATGATGATTTGGGAAGCGTTTCTATCTAGGAAGGAAGGACCTTAATGTCGCTAAAAGTCTCTAGGTGTTTAGAGCGGTGTGGTACAAGTAATCTCTCCAATGGCGGTGCGATTGTTCAAACCTCCACCGTCCACCCTTCATTGAGGCGACCCAGTATAGAAGATTGATTACCTCGCCGCATATTGTCTTGGCTAGTATAGATGAAGCGCGCTCAATAGAACTTAGCATTTTCTTGCTATAGTGCTATATAAGTAGCTACCCCTCACGGTGGATGCTTTGTCACTTACTCCATCTCGCGAAAGATTAAGCTAGAATGTTAGCTCTTGCTAGTGACGCCATCGTAGCATCTATCAAACCTATCACTTCGGATCTTTAATGCATCTCCTCTATGCTTCCAGACTTTATCGAGGTACTTACCAACCAAACAAGTCTGCAATGGCTAAAAAGATGGCGTGTAGTCTTATGGGCCGCAATGTTTTCAAGCTCGCTATTATGGCAGAAGTATCAAGACACGCTGATGTTACAAGCCAACTAGCAGTTACGAAGTTCCTTGATATATATCTTCGTCATTTGGAGTGGCCACTGAATCATTACAATACCCGGGTAGTCGTCAAAGCTTATTAAGCCACCAACGATGTCTGGCGATATGCACATTCGCATGAATTCAGATGTGAAGGAATTCGGCCCTTCAACCTTGGGAGTCGATACTTGACCCCAACCGAGGAGCGGAGGGTGACGATCTAACTTGTAGAGTGTTTTGTTGCGTAGGATTGTCTTGTTCGCTGAATCTGGTGCTTGGAAGAGCTGGGGGTCCGAGACGAAGGTTTGGCGAATGGTGACCGTTTTCCGGATTAAGAACTTCGGGAAAAACAGTCGCTCGCTACCATATAGTACCCTACGATAAACGTGATACTCTCTGGCCCACCAATATCAACTGGCGAAAGGGACAGGGGTCTGCCCAATGCCTGAACTAGATTTGCGGTTATCACATCATGGAATCGGCACGCGCGTTTATACAAGAGAGCGGCCTTCCAGATTTTGCTGGCTCCGGTCTATACCAGGGCCTACGTATCGATGAGGACCACGAACTACGGCTCGCCGAGAATTGGACTAACTGGAGTATGATTTGGATCAGGGCTGCCGAGCTCCGTAGTGTTGGGAGAACATACGTAGCTTCGGTTAGTCGTAGTTTATCAGTGATATCCATCTCTGACAATAGTACGGCCATGCCACCACAGCATCACATACCGGCATTCAGAGATCTCCCCTTCTTAGCTTCAGGGAGATATCGTACAGATCAGGCACACGGCCAGAGAGCAAGACATGCTCGGGGCAACCTAGATATGACTCGGCCGATGACTTCTATCGATTGCTGATCAAACATAACATGATCTTTGCTGCTACTGCCGAGGAAATCAAGAGCTTGCCGAACAGCTGGCAATCGAGAGGCTGGGTTGCGCACGGCCTACGGCCACTACCTCTAGGAGCCCTGTCCTCATCCCATGAATGTTATGAGGGGAGCTGGAAGAGGTTACGTTTAAGAAGCAGAAGCGGAGAGAGTCCAAGATACAGAGTACGACGAGGTCCTGATCGCAGGGGAAAAATCGGGCTGGTTTTTTTTTTTGGCGGAGAGGGGGGGGGGTTAATATTTGTTTATATAATAATTATCAAATTCTTATTTAATAATATATTTAACTTTTTTTTCCTTATCAAAAAGCAAGCTGCCTTGTGACCCTCTCCTCGCATGTAGTCAAAGGCGCGTGGCCCGGATGATACAGTTAATCACAGTCTTTCCTATATAATTCATTCTATACAGTTCTACTGATTTAATAATATATTGATCACTTTAATTACGGATTAATGTGTATGTTGTAATCCCAATAACTAGTGTTGTGGTTTAGATAGCAGCTACCTGCGACCTCCTCGGCAAAGATCACATAAAGCTATCGTGGAATTTCTCGGTTTGATGTAGTCATCCTAGCTTGTGGTACTTATGCCGTGAATATTCTTGGGATTTATTATGTCTCATTTACTTCAGTATAGCGTCGCACCTGCTGAAGGAGAACGCGCACGGTTTCAACTCCGATGGACACACCCGGGATACGTATATTAACTCTGTTCTCGATTGTTAACAATAGCCTAATTTTTTGTTACTTAGGCCACTCAGATAAGAACTATTCGGGCCGTTGACCTCCAATTTTTAGTGGTTGACATCATTCGGGAACCTTCAAGGCCTCATGACAAGATCGCTATCGAGGAACGTCTTGGTCAGCTTCTAAGTGACATATAGTGTTTCTTAAACAACTATTGAACCAACACCCCAGGTCCCCGGTACGCGGGAGCTCGCTTATTGGAATGCGACGGACTTACCCCAACTCACGTCCGGCGATTTTTGGGGCGCCGGGGGGCTATTCTCTTTGACTCTGCCCTTAATTGCCCCCAGGAACTTCCAAGTCGAAACTCTAACCAACTAAGTTAGAGTCCTCGACTCTGATAATTACACTCAGGTCTTGTAATCAACGGTTGAGCAATACCTGCACCTCGTGGAGTTCCGGATCACGTGTTTCAGGCAAAGGCATTGTCAAATACAGCCTATCATTATCATTACTATTTCATATATCTCAAAATCTTGCTGTGCGGTCCCGTGGGACTTCCATATCAGCGCTTAGCTCGTGAGGCATCACACCGTGCCACAGCTCGGCGGGGTGCTCGTAGGCGGCCAACTCCCTCACATCATTCGCCGGCAATTCCACTTCTGGAGAAGGCAGTTCGGCGATACCCTCCGGCTGCACTTTATAAGCCCAATGTTCCCCTCCGCCTTCCGCGGTAGTGTTCGCTGTACCACGCCCGTCTTCGGGATGCCCCCCTTCATTGGAAGGTGACGTGCCTTCTGCTTCATTTCTGCCTCCCCTCCTCTTCTGCTGCCCGAGTCGAAAACCTAGGAATACCAATCCGCCGATCACTGCCAGAGACCCGATCCCTACGCCTACACCTATCCCGGCTTTTGCTCCTGTACTCAGATCTGAGGATGTGGAGGGGACGGTGTCGCTGGATGCTGTCGAGGAGGATGTCGGTGAGGATATCAGTGATATAGACGGCGTGACTGAGCTGGTTGCGGGTGAACTCGGTCCCGGACTCCCTGGGCCCGAGACGTCCACCGGGCTTCCGGAGTCATTGCAGAATTTCTGCCACCCGGATATGACTTCCGCTACGAGTGTGTGTTAGCCTCTTTCGCTAGGGCTTCCTTCGAAAAGATACGTCCATCTGCAACACGCTAGTGATCTCTGGTACCCGGAAAAGACACCGAGCGCCAGATGTCCTATGGACCCGAAGGTAGCGAGAGAGAAGGAATCTATCTTGTACGTACACCTTAATTCGTTCACGTTGGTGTTATTGCAAGTCTGCATAAAACATCTTATCGAGGGGAATATGATTTGCTGGAAATTTGTGCAGAGGCATTTGTTATCGTCGAGACCAGTGCAGACTTTGGAGCTGTTTAGCGTCTGCTCGACACACGGTGGCGCGCATTCGGGAACATATGACGAGAAGTTCTGCGCCTCGACGAGTATGGTGAAGGAGAGCGCTGCGAGCACTGGAAAAATACGCATCGTGTGAATATCTATTCCGTCCACCACGATCGGCTTTTCTTTTGAATGGTTTGCTTTTTCCTTTTTCTCGTTTCTGGAGTAGACGGCACGCTCGCGATATTGACGACGTATGTGCCTTTGAAGCCAGTCTACCAAGCTGATTTACATATAACATCAAGAAGAGGGGGAGCATAGCATAACGCCACGGCGCACTCGCGACAGGCGTGAGCCATGGCTTTAGCGGTTCTATGGGACGCAGGCATGCTTGCGCAATCCTTGGGAATTATCATGGATGTTATGTATGGTGGTTCGGCACCGATATTATGGAGCATGGTTACAATCGCTACCAGAAGGAAACGGGCGGAGAAATGTCAAGGCACGCTAAATTCGCGCTGCATCGACGCGGATCGTCTAAAGGGGGTCGCATCTGCAACCCTTCAATGTTGCGCAAATTTTCAGTCTTCACAAATAGGGACAAGGCTGCCCGTAGGTAATATGAGACCGGCCTACCAGGGGATGATCAGTTGTCAGTCATAACGATTGTCGATAGGCTCCTGGGGTCTTGTTTCGTAGACGTTGTATCTGACTTGCCTATTTGGGGGGGGGGGGGTAAGATTGAGTATAAACACTTCTCCATTGGGTCGGGACCGCCTAAGCCCTGAAAATGCTAGAGCAACCGGCATTCAAGCGCTGCCTAGGTTAGTGCTCCTTCGGTAGCAAGATAATATGAAGATGCTAGTTTCGGTGTGCAGAAGCGCACGTTCAAAACTTCTAGGATGTAGAGTATAGTAAGCAACCGCACGCCCGATGTCTTTGGGATACTTAGATAGATAGGTAACAAGAGAAGAACATGGTAGTCAGCTCGTATTCAACGTAATCAAACAAGAATAGTGCATTATGATATTCGCATCGTAAGAGCCCAGAGACTCTGCATAGATACTGTAGATATTGCAAGGCCTGAGGTCTAAATTAACTAAGGTTCTCAATGTCCCCTTCTTGTTATTATACCTCGTTGAGAAACACGAGGAGCACTACCATGTGTAGATATCTAGTTTACCTGCATCTAATCAAGGAGCATCGACAAGCAGCAGAATAGTAGCACGACGCCCACACAAGATATTAACAATCATCATCATTTTGTGTTCTCAACCAGACTAGTCTCAAAAGCGACATTGCTTCTTTTCATGAGCCTAAATTACAAACTACGTTGGTAAACCCAAACCCCAAACGCCCGTCCTTGCAATGCTTAAGAACCCTGCAAACGCCGCGGTACCCACTTCCCGGGAGCCCCCGAGGGCTTTAGGGCCTCTCCAGAAGCTGGGGGAGCCTCACCACGTGCACTACCTGCGGATTCAGGAGGTGCATTGCCACCGCTACTGGTCTTTGCGGCTTCACGCTCGCGCCATGACGGCTTACCACCTTGTAGATTGAGACGCGGGGGTCCTCCGGTACGACTGTTGGAATCTGTTCGTTCAACCGGTGGAGGGGCGGCACGTGGCGGTCCATTTGAGTCACTTGGGGGAGTAGCATTTCGGGGGACCTCCCGGTCACGCCATGATGATTTGCCAGTATTGCTTGCGAGCTGGAGGCGGGGCGGACCGGACGGCCGGTCGTGAGAGTCGGTACGTTCCATGGGTGCCGGTTCGCGGCGTGGTGCAAGACGCACAGTCTCTTTGTCGGCTTGCCGCCTGGCCATGGCCTCCTCTTCTCTCCTGGCCTGCAAAGCAGCCTTTTCCAGAGATTCTTGACGCTCCTTTTCTCGCTGTTCTTTGATCCTGGCCATTTCCGCTCGTTTCTGCTCCTGGCGTCTCTCCTGCTCTTCCTTCTCTTTCGCAGCACGCTCTTCGGCCTCCCTGAGAGCCCTCTCCTTCTCCTCCTTCTCCCGCTTCTCCCGATTCTTGCGCTCTTTGTACTCCTTCTTCCTCGAGCTAATCTGTTTCTCTAGCTCACGCTCGGCATCGCGTTGACGTTTCTCAAACTCGTCACGACGGCGATCATGCAGTGATTTCCGGAAGGGCTCATAATAAGGCATCAGGCGCTGGAGACGATGCTTAAGTGCAACGCTCTCTTTGTGTTTCGCTTCAGCCTCTCGCAGAGTTTCTTCCTTCACTTTCTCGTACGCAGCTAGGTCACGCTCTCTCTGTTTGGCATAATCCTCATGAAGCTTAGTAGCTTCCTCTTTCCTGAAGGCACGTTCGAGGTGATCAATGCGCTTGCCAGTGATGCGAAGTCTTTCCTTGATGTCATTCTTCTCTCGCTCAAGCTGGGCAAGTTTCATTGCTCGAATATCAATGTCGTTCAGGTTCTCAACGTCAATCTCCACAGCGTTAGCACCTAGCTTCAAGTCGGCAATCTGTTTCTTCAACTCCTCTTTGCGAACGCGGTCTCGTTCGTCTTTGAGGCGCTTCTCCTCCCGCTCTTTCTGTTCCTGAGCCAGGCGTCGTTCCTCAGCTTCGGCAAGAGCCTGCTCCTGGAGACGTTTTTGTCTAGCCTTCTCCTTTTCCCTCTTTGCTTGTAGTTCGGAGGCTTCTTCCTTTCGCTTTTGAATGATCTCTTTTCGGGCGAGGGTGTCACGATGCTCCTTTTCAGCACCTGCCTTAGTGCGTACTAGAGCAGCATTGCGGGCTTCTACTTGACTCTGCCTGAAAGTGGGATCGGTGAAGAAGCAGGTAGTATAGAGAGCGTTTGAAAGGCGAGATAATTGGGAGCGCACAATCTCCGAGGGCGTGCTTTGGAGTCTCTGAACAGTGCCAGTCTGGCTTTCTGCAGAACCTGCGGTAGAGCCAGCATGAACGGGTTTAGAAGAGGCAAATACATCCTTGTCGAATTTGAGAACACCCGTTGCATGATCCATGCGGATAGAGAGATCGCCCTTTTTGTTTCCGTTCATGATAAACTTCTCGATAGTACCGCGAGAGATTTGGAAGGGATCGGGAAAGTCGGCTAGGCTTTCAACAAAGGCAAGATCAACGCTCTCATAAACTTGAGATAGCTGCTGAAAGAGGCGAGTAAGGATAACTTGTTGAAGCGGGAGTATATACTTCTCCATCTCAGAATCGGTGCCGATCTGGGTGAGGATAGGAGAAATCTTCTTGCAGATTGAGAGGGGGTGAAAGTCAACCTCGAGGATATTGTAAAGGTCACGAATCTCAGGACGAGCACGTTTTAAGAGAGACTTGGACAGAGCATCACGGAATAGGACAGCCCGAGTAGGGGCGACCGACATCCCCAGTAGGTGAGTGAGACGCGAATTCTTGTTCTTCCGCGCCTCATCAAAGTCTACCATTGCACCTCGCGATCTCGTGGTGCTGATGACAGGGATCGACAGAGCAGATAGGAGCACAAATGATGCAGCCTTCTGCAGATCCGCCTCAGTTGTGGAAGGATTGTCGACCTTTTTGCCTTGGCCAGAAGCAACCAGAGCGGCAGATTGCCGGAGAAGGTTGTAATACCTGGACCAAGCAGCGGCATGGAAGAGGTAGTTCTCACCTACGAGGAAGATACGGGTCAACTTCTCGTAGTAGTTGGCCATCATGACGTTCTTGGGCGGGCGCTTGCTGAGGTTCAGGAGGGTGTGGATGTCCTCAACACTTCGGAAAGCTTCTTGCCACAACTCCAGTTCTACGGCAACATTCAGCTGCTGGAAACGAGTTTCCAAATGCCTCTGCAATGTATCCGGATCATTGAGGTTAATAGCATGCATCTGACTAGAATATTTGGCGGCGGTCTGGACATGGTTACGAAGCAATTCGCAGAGGCGGCGGAATTCGGTTTTTCGCTGGTACTTCAGACAGAAGTCGAACGCCTGCAGAGCAGTGCTCTGATAGAGAAGTTCTAGCCTAGCATTATTGCGCAAAATATCGAGGACGGTTCGGTAAGCTTCCCAGAGGAACTTGAGCCAAGGGGTTACAACGGCGCGCTCGGTGCGGTCCCTAGACTGTTCGCCAGATACGGTGGCGAGTAGAATGGACTCGGGAGTCTCGGTGGCCTCGAGATCCTCCACATTGGCGGTGGCGGTAGCATCGAGGCTCTCCTGCACCTCATCGGCCTTCTTCTGGGCAGCAGTGACCTTCTCGGCGGCCAACTCGATGAACTTCTTGAGGACTAGCTCGATGGTGGCGATGTTGGTGTTTTGGGCGATGTTCTTGTATGAGTAGAGTGCGTCCTTGGCGAGCTTGCCCTTCTTCTGCTCGACCGATAGCTCGACCAGGAGGAGCATGACAGGCTCCAGAGACACGATGGGGACATTTCGCGAGCGTTTGGAGGTGATGTGGTCGTGGAGGAGGGTGAGGGCGGCGGGAGCCTGGTTGACACCGATCAGCTCGTGTGCGCGCTTTAGCACGTTCTCCGGCTTCTGGTGCGGAGGCGGCGGCATCTTGGGCGATCTCTGTGATGGCAGAGAATCAAAGGCGATGGATGCAGCCGGAGCGACGTGACGTCTGGTGGGAGAGGAGAGGCACGGAAAAGTTAATTTTCGCGCTCACATTGTGGGCTTCGGTGGTCGAGCGAGGCGGGGCACGGGCTTTTGGGTGTATGTGTCACGTGATTCCCGTTGGCTGGGCGCTTCATTGTTAGGTCCTTTATCGCCGGGCCCGTGACACCCGCGATAAAGTACACCTGTAAGTACCTACAGATACCTACCTCTTAGGTACTTAGGTAAGTTAGGCATCTTATTCAACATTTCAAGTTCCATCTTCCATGCCCTGTCTGCAGATGGCTAAGGGCAGCATTTCTATAACTATGAACCCAAGACATGGTACAAAAAATATTGCAGTACAGAGTAAATTGAAATAGTACTCGCTCCTTCCGTGGCCCAGGTACCTAATCTCGGGAGAATCCCATATAGTTCACATCAGTATTTCAAATTGGTACCGCCCGTTATGGCGTTATGGCCGTACAGGGCTGTCTCCGAAACGAGTGAGATTTGTTTGTTGTTTTATTCCCGTCTTCCGACCCGGTGTTATGTCGGCGCGCTTTTCCGTGTCTTGCAAATAAAAAGGTGCGGGATCCTTAGAAATCCCGGAAGCTTCAGACATAGGAAGATAGATAAGTACCTTGGTAGGTATATGGAACCTTTTTGTTTCTAAGATCTAACGACCAAAATGAAGCACACATATGCATGCATATTACATAAATCATCCATTGGAATTTGTAGCGACTGAAGGTACATACATAAATAAGCACATGTAAAGGAGGACCAGATCCATCAGCCTTGTCAAGGCTGTGTGTTACTTGGAAAAAGTAAATCGTTAGAAATCAGCAATCTAGTTTAAGTTACCTAATAACGATCAAAAGCGAACTACAAGTAGGCATCCATGGTGTATACACGCCGGAGCCCTTCACCAGGCACGATATCAATCATACTGTAGGTAGCTGTTGCAGCGGCCAGTGTTTTGGATGTGTATACGAAGGTCGGGGCCTAAATTACCCAATATCCTTGGCAATACCCCATAGTGCGCCCACTTACTACTTACGGTAGCAGAATTATATATTACCTACTAGGTAGGAAGGCGGTAAAGAATTATGCGCAGGTTTAGTGGTGTTAACCGCTATACGGAGTAACTGCAGCGGATTTAGTACCTAGTCGGTATCGGGGAGTAAGGTTACCTTGGACCGGCGCACTCTTCGTATAGTAACTTTAATAATTTTACAAATAGCTAAGCTACTAGTATGTACTAAATATTATTTAATAGTTTTTTAAAAGCTATATTAAATAATTTAAATATATTGTTGTAGAACAAATAATAACAAGAAAATAATAGGGGGGGGAGGAGGGTGGTTAAGTGTGGCAGACAGTATATAGAACTTTTTATTTACACTATAAGCCGCCGCCAAAGATATTGGGTAATTTAGGCCCCGACCTTCGTACCTATATGTAGGACCCGTGGACCCTCCTTTCGGTTCCTAGGTAGACTTTTAATTACGGTTAGGTACATGGCATTCAAAGAAAGCCTGAGCATTGGTAGGCGCATGTAGACGACCTCGGACTTATATGTACGGTATGCGATATTACTGTACGCTTCAGGAAAGAGCGCACAAGCCACCACCTGCACGGAAACTAGACCACCAATTTCCCAGCCTGCACGACACGCCCCGCCCCCTTAGACTTTGGCCAATCGCGAGCATCAGACCGCCCAAGCAGCAGTCCTAATTCTCATTAGTGCGGGAGCGGTCTTTACAGCATAACTGCGCTATACCTGCTGTGCGCTTTGCGAGGATAACGCTAGGTCTACCTAGGATAGGGACCTATCGACCTACCTCCACCTCCCACCCTGGCTAACGCTCCTAACATCCCCCCCGAACCCTCTCTCCAATTCCATCTCCAGCAGTCCGTCTCTGCCTGCCTACCAACCTACCTACCTGCCCGTGTCTTGCCCGTGTTCATTCATTCGCTTTCCTTTCTTTCACGTTGCCGCCGCCCATTGACGACAATACACGACTCCCTCAGCCACGGTGCCACCCCGTCGCTTCTCTTCGAGCCCTGAGACGTCATTCCCCGATCGTATGGCGACTCCTCTGATTAGCTAGCTGTGAGTGACTCGGATTTCATCTTCAATTGAGCCAACCAAACCCGATCGCCTACGGCCCACCCTATTTTCTCGCTCCTTTTGTTGTCGACCAACAAAGGGGTACGCGGCACATCACGACCACCCACGCACCAACGCAAGCAACCTGCGCGGCCCGAATGAATAGCTAACTAGTTCCGCATCTGTCATTTAGGAACGCGCAATTTCAAGTTATCAGATCCAGGCAAGGACGACAGATTGAGCTATCGATTTGTTGCTGCTCCCTCCCACGCTTTCCGCATCACCATCTTTCAACACCCGATTCTACCGCGTCATTCATCACCATCACCGCCATCATGCCTGCATACACATCTAGAGAGGTCGGCGACCCGTCGCAAATCAAAAAGAACAAGCAATCTATGGCGGATCTGAAGCTGCGACGTTTGACCGAGCTGAACAGCAGACTACGGGAAGATTTGGAACGGGAGAGGATTCCAGTGTCACAGGCTGCTAAGAGGTGAGACGAATCTACCAGGGCTGGTTACATATTAGACTGCGCTCGAATACTAAACAGTCCGTCTCGACAGTATAATCGCGTACTGCAACAGTACGAGGGATTACATGGTGCCTTCAGTATGGGGCCCCGTGCCGAGAGGAGAAGACCCATATGCACCCCAGCAAACCGGTGGGTGCTGCTTGGTCATGTAGGCCGTGGGAATTGTGCCAGGCTAGTACGATGGGTTGGGGGTTCCATGGGCGAGCAGCCTCTTGGGATGTACGTTGTGACGACGGTGTTCACGGGTGAGCGGGCTGGCGGTTTGAACTTCGCAAATGTGCGACCACAGCCACTTGGCTCCGTTTTCCCTCAGGCGGAAAAGCCATGTTCGAGTATACGCTGGAAGAAAACCAGGCTTCAAGGGGAAGACGAGGAGAGGAGCGGAAGAGCACCAAAACTAAAAGGCAAGACGCCAAGGTGGGAGGAGATGTTGGGGCGTCATTTACGATAATCAACGGCATACTTTCATGTTTCATGCTCAGGGTGGCTGCCAGATTGGACAGCCATAAGGTCAAGACGCGGTGCCGGAGAGCTCTTCAGCATGTAATACTTATTTGCTTATGACCTGTACTTTGTCCTCGCTTTTCTTTGTCGAATACCGTACTCGATGAAATGTGCATAGATTTCCAATATCGAGCATCATTTTTCTACCATGGCCCGCCGGACTGCCGCTGACGCTCGCTCTTGTCCACAGCTGATGTATGAGACATGCAGCATCGACTACTCCGATCTGGATCATCCCCTCCGTACAATGGCAAGCACAACGAGGGGTCAGCAAAGACTCGTCGAGCGAGTCAGGCCGCATTTGGCTGACATAGCTTGAGTAAGTTGGTGGCATGCGCGGAACAAAGACACAGCACCAGTCATTGTCACAAGACTGACGCTGCATCCCTCGCATATATGCGCCTCGCCTCCCCTCAACCACCAGATCAAGTAGCGGTCTGGCACATTGCCTGCCGCCGTGGCTGCCGTGGATGCTGCGCGCGCCCGACTGCACGGTTGCTGCGCTCGGCAGTCCAGGCAAGAGATAGATTGCGGGCTGCATATTTTACTTTCAGATTTTATATAAGTGGCACTATGGACGTTGCCAGGTACATAGGTAGGTTGCCTCCAGGCGGCTGAGCACTGGCTCCAAAGCCGTCGGTGGCGTCTCTTTCTTGTACAGCTGAGCTGTTTGATGGAAGTGGAACCTAACTCCAAGTGAAGCAGATTGATTAAATTCGCTCATTGTGCTGCTACTAATTTTCACGAGGTTGAGCTATTCACTTCGGATTGTTCTTTTTAATATCCTCGAATGATAATAAGCTGGGAAAATTCACGATAGTACCTTATCTACCTACCTACCTACCTACCTAGGTACTTAAGTACCTAGGGAATGAACCCAGGTGCCTAGAAAGCCACCTTGTAGGTACTCTAGGGCCCGTCTATCTCCCTCTAGCTCAGCTCAGATCCCCTCGCAAATGAACCCTGAAATGACGCAGTGGCAGCCAAGCTCCGGCTCCACCGTTATAGCTATACTACCTATTTGCCTTACTGGTGACCCGACCTACAGTACTGAGCCCCAGCACACGACTTACACATCACTGCATCCAAGTTACACATACAATTGGTGCTTCTAGATGCTTCGTCGTTGAATCTACCCGAGATACCGACACTGCCTACTACATTCTCCGTGCCTCTATTAGGTATCGTATCACCAATGGCCGAGACCGCCCCCTCCATCCCAGACCAACACCCCGCACCCGCACATGCGTCTGCATCTGCATCGACACCGGCGTCTGCGTCTCCCGCTGCATCCCACGCGAAGAGCTCGTTGTCGCCTCTGCCCCGTGTCACGATTCGCTTCTGTACGCAATGCAAGTGGATGTTGAGGGCCGCCTATGTAAGTAGGGCCAGTGTGGTTCCCATCGACCATCAAATACCCAAGCAGACCCATGGTCTTGCAATCTCTCCCTCCAAGTCGCCAGCGCATTGATCCCTTCCTTACTGAGCACGCGCATAACCACAGTTCGCCCAAGAACTCCTGTCTACATTCTCGACGTCCCTTGGGGAGGTGGCCCTGCAACCAGCCACAGGCGGCATCTTCGTCGTCGAGATATTCTACGGCCACCCTGCCACGGCCGCGCAAGCGGTCCCAAACCTAACGATCCAACGCCGCGTTCTCTGGGACCGCAAGGTTGACGGCGGGTTTCCAGAGACCAAGGAGCTGAAGCGACGCGTGCGCGACGTCATCGAGCCGGACCGGAATTTGGGGCACGTTGATCGGGATTATCCAAAGCAGCAACAGCCGCAGAATGACGAAGAAAGCACAAGACAACCGAACGCTCTCGAAAGGGATGCCACGCCAGAAGTTGAACAACAGCAACAGCAGAGGCAAGCCCTAGGACCACGGTGGTCGCAGCTTGATAAATCCGAATCCTCGCAACCCGAGGTGCAAGGACAACAGACCATACCAGATATCTCACATACTGGATCACAGAGCAAGGCACCAAGGGACCTTAACGTCAGCCAATATCCGCAGCACAAGACTATAGACGCGGTCGGTCCCGTCCACGATCCCCGGACGACGCCCGGTGGAGGCATCATCCCCGTGGTCCCTCCCGTGGCCCATGATTCTGGGTTTAATATCCAAGACCCTCCATCACAGGCTCCCCTCCTAACGCAGAAAACCCGGGAAGAATGCGAGGACTGTCAGTGATATAAGGCAGTCCACGATTCTATGCATATCACATAGCATATACAGTTTGCCCCAAGCACACAGCCACGAAGACAGGGTCGTATAAACGGCTCTGCGTCGCCTGGGCCAAACTACTGCCTTGAAGAATAGCAGGTTTGAGCATCTAAGGCTTTCGCATTCGTACGCCGTCTGTTAGTTTGTATAAGCCCCGCTCGGTGCGTCTCGTAGACGTAACGGTATGCACCAGTACCCAACCAGAATGCATGTCTGCAATGTCCTCCACTTTCTGACTTGTCAGTAACCCAGAACATGTCGAAATATGGTAACACAAGTCTTCGGTCAGTAGAAAAAACAGCTTATTCCATTCTTAGCAGCGAGCGCATGTTCTAGACCCGGTAGTATGCAGCTTCACAAGTCTAGATGGTACGCGCTCCATTCTTTAAGAGACTACCTACCTAAGCTAAGCATTCAATGTATATCAACTTTGATGCATGCATAGCTGGCGTCAAGTCACCTTGTCCGCTCGAGGAACAGCAACCTGATAAGTAGAGATGTTACAGGTAGGATTCCATAATTGGTGTAAATACTTAGGTCGGGTTTGACATAGAGTAATGCCATTACGGGAGCTATATAGGTGCTGATACCAGGAAATGCTGTCCCATATCAAACATAAGGTGCTCCATAAAATCGACGCGAGTGATGATTATCTCATGAAAGCTTGAAAAGGAATTCGTATAACCCTGGTTGGTCAATTTATCCTTGAGAACCACTCGCACTACTTTAGCATGAGCGAACGTGGCGACGATAGGAATAATCAAGCAAGGGGTTCTCATAATCTCGCGCTCACTATCCCTTCGCCTGCTCGACGAAGGCCGAACTGTCTAAATGTAAGGGGTCCTTAAGGCCTCGTAGTAGAGAGGTTTCGACGAGGGGGGGGGGCGAATACTAGTACGGTTTTTTTAATTTTTTATACATGCGTTCTGCCTTATCTGCTGCTGGCGACGAGCGGACTTGACTATCACTGTCATCGTCTAGGTCGGAGATGGCTTTTTCGCTTGAAGTCAGATAGATAGTAGAGATTCGGGAATAGGAAGTATCTCTGTGGAGCTAATGACTAGACTCTTTCATGGCTGTGTCCAGGTCGAAGTCAGATAGATAGTAGAGGAAGTCTGATTCCATCGCATCTCGCATACATGTCATCCCTTCCTTCGCCTATAACGCCGATTGCCTTTCTATCTGCCTCTCAGCAGTAGGAGTTTCCCCGTGCTCGCAGAGATAGGATAGGTACCTGGGTAGTTACACACTTTAAGCATGGGTAGGTAGAGATTATAAGATAGACCATCTACTAGGTAGAAACATCTATCTTTATATACGCCTCGGGAATCACTCATCACCTAGGCACAGGGCTAAGCAGGGATTTATTGCGTAATGATACAAATATACAACCCCTAGGCCTCTAGATGTCATATATCACCAACAGGAGTAGGTGCTAGGTAGGTAGTCATGTTACCCTTACCAATAACGCAACTAGAAAGGGGAGGCTAGAGCGTATACAAACATACACACATAGGCATATTCACACTCCCTCACCCACCCACGCATTACATAGATTAAGCTCGCCTCTTCTAGGCTTACCTACCACATATTTAGGCCGTCACACCCCATCCCGACCCTTGCGTAACACTCGCTAAAGTAACCATGTACCCGAACTCGATAGCTGAGGTTGATGGAGGCGGGAAGGCACCTCTTGTCTCCAACGAAGAGTCGAGACAGAATATCATAACTAGAAGATTAGGGCATCTCGGCCCAAGAGCATTTGCGCTAGGAGTTTCATTTTCGTTTAATGACATAGTGTCCGCAGATGTACGCTTACAGCCCATGCCGTAGGATCACCACGGCCCAGCAAATTAAAAGTAGTGTAAAGTGAATTTGATCGCAAAAAAATTAAGCCGGAGATACAATGGACTTAGGACGTCTTATCACGATTTGGGCGAGGGCGACAATATTTGTAAGACCTTAAAAAGCAAGTCATTTGTGTAGGATTCGTCGAATCCGCATGTACTTGGGCGGTGGGAAACAATTAACCTTCTAGACATCTCCACGTTTGACCACCATGAAAATAGGCGCACCAGCAAGCCCATGAACACGTGGTAACCTTGACCTTCCAGCTGAGGAAAAGCTAATTTTATTTTTATTTTTCGTGATAATAACAACATTCACCATCAATACAGCCGTCTACATGGATTGTCGGCCTTCTGTTGACGAAGCGGGGGGGTCGCATAAACCGGGGCGTATCGCAACCGGGACTTCGAACACCGGCGGCTCGATCGCCCATCGTCGAGGAACAACCTGCCGATAGTTCCAATTGGCTGGTAGCGAGACTCAAGTGCGGGCTAGGAGCTAAGGATGAGCTCATCGATTTCGGCCGAACCTAGAAGACGAGGAATTCGTATGAATATAGGTACTCTTATTTTAAGACTTGGACTGCTTTCTTGGAGTTGCGAAAGTGCTGCCTCCGAGGCCGCCATGAACGTACTTTTGTTTCTTCTCAGCGGGCTTGAGAATCTGTAGGCAACTAGTCAGTACAACCACCGGCTTGAATTAGACACAATATGCCGAACGTACTTGGAAAGAGCAAAGCAGACTCTCGTCCACACTCATCATAGCTCCGGCATTATCAAATTCTCCGCAGTAGTTCGGCGCGCTGAAAAGTGTAACAAGCTGACGCTTCGAAAAAAATTCATAACCGTCCTCAACGACTTGGTGGGCACGGCAAATCAGATCCATGTCGTGTTTTTGCAAGAAACGAGAAACCACATCTGGACCAAATGTGAAAGAAACGCCACGATCATTTTCGCTCCAGCCCGTAATGTCCTTATCAGGATCGGACCACAATAGATCGCACAATAGGCCGCAATCAGGAATCTAGATAGTGTGAGTCAATAACCAACCGGAGCTGGCGAAAGTGGCAAGGGGGAAAGGGGGGAGGGTCTTACGTCTGTCGGCCGCATGACCCGGCGGATCTGCTCCATTGAGTTGAGATCAGGACTCAAGCCACCGTGCATGGTGAAAATCTTCTCGTCAATGATGGCGGCAATGGGTAAGCAGTTGAAGCAGTCTGTGAAAGTTTTCCATAGCTTGATATTGTACCGACGTTTGCATTCGTCGTAGAACCCATAGATACGATTGATAGAAGCACATTCATGGTTACCTCTCAAAATAAAGAAGTTCTCAGGGTACTTGATCTTGTACGCAAGCAAAAGGCAGATGGTCTCGAGAGACTGCTTGCCACGGTCGACGTAGTCACCGAGGAAGAGGTAATTTGCTTCCGGGGGGAAGCCGCCATATTCAAATAGACGTAGCAGATCGTAGTACTGGCCATGAATGTCGCCGCAGATCTGAAGCATGACGCGGGTTAGGGCCTCATAGTCGGGCGGCGATACAGACGGGAAAGAGGTTGATTACCTTAATAGGAGCTTCGAGCTCAAGTAAGATTGGCTGGCTGATGAAGATCTCTCTCGCCTTAGTGCAGAGGTACCGGATCTCAGTCTCCAAAAGCTGCACCTGCTTACCAGGTCGGCTGCCACGCACCTCGAGGAGGCGGTCGATGATAGAGTCGAGGTCGACGTCGTGTTGGTCGGACATCGTAAAGTGGTGTCCTACTAGGCAGTAGGCCCACGAGGAAATAGAGGATCAAGATGTTAAGGCGAGGACGAGGGGGGGTCGAGCGAGAACGGTTGGTGGAGCCCAATACCAGAATATGATACACTTCTTGGGCTGCAACGAACGAGTGTTAGCATGCACACAGCGAAGGGGTCGACAGAATTATCGGGCCATCACCAGCAAAATTGCGGTGCTGCCGCATAAATCATGCAGGTGTTGCGGTGCTTTGGGGGGGATGTGGTAGCAGGCGACAGGATGGGTGGGGAAGAGGGGCGAACGGATCAAGGCCGAGAGGCGATGGCGGATGAAAAACTCACAATGAAGCGATCTCAGCCACGACCGGAGCTTTCGGGGAGAAAGCTGGAGCCTCAATTATGCCACCCACCCAGAGAGTCGGGACGGCTGCTTGACGATCAAGCGTGCGTGCTGGGCTGTCTCTTGTGGATTGTGTGCACAATGAATCGTCGCCGGGGTCGTGTGATGCCGGTGCGGCCGTCGGAAACCTCGCGATGCGGTCGAGGCGGGCGGGACAGTCGTGGGAAGACAATAGTAACTCGCCGTGACACAGCACCGCGGTAGCGATTGATCTGCAACGTCGTAGTGTTATGACAATGGTTCGTATTTTTGAGCCCAACTCGACCAGGTGGCAGCGACAGCTGACGTCGCAGTCGTCGAGGCGGCGGAGCAGGGACGAGGGAGGGATCACGGGCGGCAGGGGAGGGGAGGAATGATAATCAAAGAAAAGCTGCTCGGTCGCGCACAGTACGTACGTTGAGTATCTACAGAATTGTAATGGCCAGAAGGGATGGGCAAACGGGCCGGAGTCGTCGCCGTCGTGGTCGCGCGGGCGCGGTTGTGGTGTTCGTGTTCGTCGGATGGGCACAGAGAGCGTGCTGGTCGAGTGCGGAGGGCACGCGGATGCGATGTAAGCAAGAGCAGCGACTGTGCTCGGGCGCTTCAAAACAATGGACAAAACTTCTTTCAGACGTGTTCCAGTCAAGCTCGACAGGCGGCGGTACGGACGCAGATGAAGAGATGCAGACGTGCAATGTGGGAAAATGATGCCAACAGATGCTTGCTTATCACGGTAAAAATGGAGATGCGCAGAACAAGACTGGATGGACGGGGCTGGACAGGAATCCGTGCAGTAACGTATCGCCGGAGTGTTTTCGCGGGGTGGCAGTCGAAGGGGGAGAAAAGACTGGTAGCAAGGGCAAAGGCAAAAACGGCGGGTGAGGAGCGAGGGAAAAGGGTCAGGACTGACTGCCACGGCCCAGGTGGATGGAGACGTCAGAAAGGCAAGCAGGCAGGTAACTTAGTGTACTTAGGTACCTAGGTAGGTAGGCAGGTAGGTACTGGACCGTACCGCCCTATGCCCTACTATACCCAGGGTAGGTGGGTAGGTAGGTAGGTACCTTAGGTTTAGTGGGTAAGTACAGGCTGTTAGTAAGGGTGTCTAAGCCGCCGGGCGGTTGCTACTGGGTAAGTAGGCCCTATAAGTACGTCGCGTGCCCTCTTCTAGGACTGCCTGCCTTACCCGTAGCAGGACCGTATTTACTTAGGTAGCTACCCAGGTTTTTCCCCCCCACTTTGAAACAGCTCCGGCCGCGGATGCTTCTGAAAAGATGGGCTGGGCAGCTTTCAAATCTTGGAAGGAAGCAAAATATCACCTTGTGCGATCGTCGCGTCTTCAACAAACGTGACCAAACTGCCTATATCTACATGCAAGCAATTCGCAATATGTGTACATCAGGCAAGAGATCTACCCGAATCCCGTGGTATACATATGTAGGTAAGTATGAAGCCTAAGAATACCTAAGGACAAACGTAATTACAATGCGCGCCTGTGGTGGGATTCCCTTCCAAGTTGTAGACCTACTCTCAATACACCCCTAGATACCTACCTACCTAGGTACCTTGGGTAATGCTACACTGGGACTACGAAGGTACCTAAAGGTACCTGAATAGCATAACAAACAATCGTCACTGCTTGTCTTTTCTTTTCTTTAAACCTCCTCCCTCCCAACATCAAGATATGGACTTCACCACTGAATGCAGATACGTTCCTCTATCTCTCTGTCTTAGGTAGGTATCTCATATTCATTCATACGCCGCTTGTGCCGCCTGTGCCGCTTGTGTCGCAATGTGTTAGAGTCCGTTGTACGCGTAGCATTACCCCTAGATTACCCGGTCAGCACCATGCGTGTGTGATACAACGATACAGTAGTTAGCCCGTGCCAGTAGGGTTCCAGGTCTGCCTCGTACCCGCCAAGTCGGCCATTGGTTGAATTTGCACAGCCAGCTTCTGGTCACCTTATATTGGTGTGTGATCCAAGTCAAAGATGTGAACATCAAATGCCCCCTGTCTGGACTCGGCTTTGTCCTCCCATATCAGGTAACTTGACTTCCAGGTTGGTTTGGACGCCCAGAACAAAGTGGCCGGCCTCTGTAAGAATGCCAACTATTGCCCCCCCAATATCAACTCGACAGCAGTCACGTCGACGAGGCACTAGCCACGGCATATCGAAGACCCTGGCAGTGTAAGTTCACAGGGGCATATCTACGTCGGGTACTTGTATAATCATATATAATCCCTACGTTAGTGGTCTATAGGTACCTCTAAAGGTAACGTACTATACCCCCCTCCCCTGTTTTGAAACCTCATGGTTCTAGAGGCGGCTCTGCTGGGGGCCTATTTTAAGATGACCCATACGTACCTAACCAAATAGTCTACTAAGCAGAGCTTGAACTGGTGTTCGAGCCCATCAAACTAAGTAAACTACCGTTTCCATACACAGTGGGATTTTGCAGCTGAGGCCGTTCACATGGGTTTTGTTTACAGCCTACATGGCCCGATAAATTCATTAGCTCGTCGCTAGAGTAACTTAATTCATACGTACGCTATATTCTATCTCGATCCGACTCCCCCGGCAGTAAGGGCCCCTTGCCAACCGGTATACTGCACACCAAACTTCCCACGGGTTGATGATCGGGATCTACCCTCCTGCAACCTTGCGCAATCTTATTGGAGACTGACAAAGAGAACCAAAGCTTCTGGTAAGACTCACGGCACTGTTAGGTGAAGTCGACATCTCTGCGCAGGTATCTGGGCTCTATGTGCCCTTTCCTAAGAACTTACATGGTTGCTTTGTGCTTAGGTGAATCGATCGAATGCCACTGAGAAGCGAACTCGAACTATTCCAACTGTTATCCTGGCATAAGTATCAAGCTTATGTGCTTTGCTTGGCCTTCGAGTTCCCACCTGGGCAGTCTTCATAATTCAACTCTCCACTGCTTAAAGTAGTAACCAAATATCTTCCCCCAAGGGTTCATTATTAAATCAATTATAGGGCCCCTCAGTGTTT
This sequence comes from Xylaria longipes, assembly GCA_025201785.1. Lineage (NCBI taxonomy): Eukaryota > Fungi > Ascomycota > Sordariomycetes > Xylariales > Xylariaceae > Xylaria > Xylaria longipes. The sequence continues at coordinate 23,131 of MU619752.1, forward strand.
TCAACCCGTCCCGAAAATATAATCTCTTTGTCATGAATCCACCGCCATCAAGCATCAAGTCTCGGGATTGTTAGGAACGAGGAGGCATCCCGTAGGTAGTACAATAGGGTGCAACGAATGAATAATTAATCAATCATGTTCGCACTCTTTGCTGCTCGTGCACCTCATCCAGTCGCCCGGGCCCATACAACCACAAAAACTCCAACTCGAGCTGAGTGTTTCGTACTAGGTGACGTGCACAGATGAGCAACTTGTGTGACAAAAATGACATGTCCCTTCAAGCCCGACCCCGCTAACGTCAGATAGTTTCAACCTGAACCTCAATGTTCGAGCTCTGATTCGGGCCTCTCTGTTCTTTGATCTCCATTGTTATGATATCAGATCACATGATCAACATCCCCATGCGAGACATTGCAGCTGGAGCAATCACATTCACTACAACTATGCCTCAATGATATCACAGACCAGTCGCTAGACAACAGGACGCCCGACTTGCGCCTTGTAGCATGACGCCCCGTTGGAGCCACGTCTTACATCGAGGCTGCATTGTGCAGTTTCACGGCCTGCTTGGCATTTTCAGCAGTTGTCTCGACTTTGCGAGCAAAACACCTCGGTTGCACCCTCGGCAAGACAGGCGAGATAGAGTTTGTTTAGCGCGAACACTGACATGAGTCGGCACACCAACCGTTCCCTCGGATTCCAAAGCACCATCTCCGTGCCTCCGGGTCTGGGCGGTTATTGATCGCACTAAGCAAGCGGGAACGACGGACCGTACGAGTCAACGTGCCATAGTAATGATCTCTCCACCGCAACGTCAGATCAAACCCCAAATTCCTCAATCTCTGCATACATAGCTGCTTTCTACTTACTCAGGGGGATTTCGTTCAGAGGATGCTATTTGCTACAGATAAACAGACTCATATGTGTCCCTTTACACAGTCCTCTTAATATCCTATTACCTTCAGCTTTCGTAAGTCGTGTTGCCAAGAATTAGTTAGTGCAGACGTCTCCGCCCGATGATAGCATACATACCTATGTAAGTCAGAAGAAGGACTGTAGCAAGATAATAGTTGTTGTGTTGGTAAATGTTGTTAGAAGACCGTACGGAAGCTAGCTAAATACTGTGGTACCTGACCCAGCCGTAGGTTCATCCGCAAATTTTAACAGATTCGTGTCAGGTAACCAATAACGAGTCACCCGTCTGACAATTCGCCAGGTTTGACAGATACTACTACTTTTTATACATCACTCTCGCTTCTTCTCTACCACCTCCGACTCATAATTGATTTCTTATACAGCGGACATTATGAAGTTTTGTTGTTGCTAGTATGACCAGTTCTTCAGAAATATATGATAATAATTTTAAACTTCTCCGATTAGCTCTACCTTTTTAGACTTCTGTACGCATGAAATAAGGTAGCCCTAGCACTCAGACTATTACTATAGGTACGCTTATGAGAGCTTCTAGAGCTCCCTATCTGGGTCTTGACGAATCAATGTATTCTTATCCCGACCAAATATCTAGTATATCAAATGGTAGGGATGGCGATGGAACTTCATGATATGACCTATATCACATGGTTTCTGTGCCAGCTACCCTGCAGCTTGTGAGTCTTGTTGTGTAGCACACTATACAAAAGTAGTCCAATACATTTCGTTTAATCTTCAAATATCAGGAGTCAATGACTTATTACTATATGTCAGGATATCAAGTATTGAATTGGCCCGAGTGACTGGTATCTAGAGCTGGGCCCTAGCCAAGGAGATTAACTAAACTATACGCTTCCAGGGCTAAATTAAACCACTTCGATATATAGGGGATCCCATGACCAGACAGAATAGAACGCAATACATTGACTAAATTTCAATGCAACAGCTGAGTGTGTAGGAGGGAGGTAGGTGCTATAGCCCGAAATAGCCCCCTAAAGACATCTAGTTTATGTGAGCCCCCTTACATAAATTTTATTAGTTATGACTTTATCTAGAGTTACCCACACCACCCCGCCTGGGCACTTCAGTATGGGCTCTGGCTATATGCATACGTGTTCTTTGTTCCAGGTGAGGTATCGTAATACTATATAGTATCATACCATGCGAACAACTTGATGATAATTAAAACCAACTTCATCATCATCTTCTTCTTCTTCTTCTTGTTCTTCTCGCAGGGCTCGGGTTCGCAATGGAAAGAGCTTGAGTCGACAGACTCGATCCATTTTATAATTCAAGAATGGTCCGCCATTGTGAGGATAGGAAAGCAGAGAGGGGAGATATTCAGTGTCGCTACGATGCGGTGTGTAAGTATCTAATTCACGGTCACCAGCACGACGACAAGTTGCAATACGAGTGACCGATGTTGGAAGTTTATGTTTTGTAAGGCTGTGGCTTGGTCTACCCTTAAATCGCTGACTAGAGTGGCCAACTCCTATCACATATCGGATTCATAACCCTGACATACATATCCCTTAGGTAGGGGGGTAGGTGAGTATGCGCATGCGCCTGCAGTCGGAGACTGATGAGACAAGTGGCTTTGAGTCGGGATTGACGGTTGGTAGGCCACGGCGCAGACATTCTTTTCGTGCGGTATTTGGTCTTGGCATTTTCGGTACATCACCTTGTGAATGGATTTTTCTCGTACCTGCGCGACGTAAGGGGCGAATCCGTGGCTACTGAAGCAAGGTCATCTTCGCTGTTTGTTTGGATCGGGAGTCAACATCGTGTAACTCATGGGGCTTAGAGATTATTAGATCCAAGAATCTGGGCTCTGCTTAAAGTTGGTGACTAAACCTGCATGATTGACCTCGTTCCCTAGCGGTTCTTTTTGCAGAGAGCTTCGAGCAATGCCGGTACCTCAGGCATACATATTACATGAATTTTCTTCGCTGGGCGTCGACGCAACCGTGGAACTAAACATTTGTCTTGGCGACTCTGGACGACACAAAGTCGGCGCTCGCCGTGGCGCTGATTGCGGCATTGATATCTTGTCCTGCTTGGCTTGTGTGGGAAATGTGATAATATGATTGAGGTTGCCTAGGTGCCACAATAGAGGCACCAAACTGGCCCAATCTCCTGGGTATTAATCAAAATTCCTGTACGTGATGATAGACGGCCTGTAACAAGTTGTCAATAACCCTAGTTCACATTTACCTCGGATCTCGACGAATTATAGCACTGACAGAGCTACAAGGGGTGTTAGGTAGAGTAAAGCGACATATAACGGAAGACAATATTGAATTACATACCTGGTGGTTACTTTATTGTGTGCTTACATATTTACTCAACTACATAAATGCGTGACGCCGTAGTTGTTTAGGGGCCCGAAGCATATGCGTGCATGTCCACGGAGAATTGATATAGACATAAGCACGCAAGCTGATCAAGATGGACTTACACTACAAGTAATGAGTGAAAGCAACAATACGGCTTTAGTGATTACCTGTTATATTTGTGCTAGAAATCACTCGGTTCAAGGCCACCATTTAGGCGCTCTATAACAATCCATGCCGTCATTACTACCAATAAACGCCAGTGTCTGAAAACCCTGCCTACTAGGTATAATACAGGGCTGACTCGTACCTGTCTTAACGCCTTCTCGAACGCCATCCCGAATCGCTGCCATAACCCGAATTAAAGCATGGTGGATTGCTCCAGGTAAAACCAGCTTTACAAAGCTGGCGAATATGACAATACAAAGCGGAGGAAGAGGCGAGGCTTCCTAAGCAATATAGTACAAAACAGAAATCGATCCCAATATACTATCGAGTTCGCCATCAGCGCCTTCGGTAGGTAGTCTTACGCTTCTTAGCCTTCGGCGCCTTCTTCGTAGGACTTATGTGGTTGGCCCCATCAACAAAAGGGGTAGTATCCGCTGGCGAAGCCGTGATGCTCTCGTTGATTTCGACACCGAGCCCTTTAAGCTCATCGTCGTCAATCTCCGTAAGTTCCTCACTAAGGTTTCGTACTATGTTTCTCTCATTCCACTGTTCTTGAGCGGCAGATGTCCCCTCTGGTTCGAATTCGTGTAGGTACCAAATGACGCCACCATCTGTGAGGACGTCCATCGGCTGTCGTCCTAAGCTACCATTTGATTGCGGCGGCGTAGGGGGAGCGGGCTGAGACTTGGGTGGCACCGAGACATAGCCGTTTGTCGCTGGCGGTGTATTAATGGATTGTACATCACTCTTACCACTCCCATCGGGCCTTGTCTCCATTGCTTTAGAAGTTGGCGCGGGCACATCAACAGCTGTCACCTGCGCGCCTTCGACTTTCATATCCGTTCTGATAGCAGACGTGTCCACTTCAATATTGCCATCCGTAGACGGAGCTTGATTGTCAGCGTCTACCATCATGGTATCTCCATTCCCATCCATAGTAGTTATACTCTGGTGATTTAGTCCGCTAACGGCGATGACTGCTGCAGACGAATCCACCATAATAACATCCTGGCTCTGCTCTCCTTCGCCGTCAGTTCCTACGGTGACAGCTTTTGGCCGATATTCAAGGCTCGATTCGATCATGGTCTCTAGTTCCTGCTTGAGGCCTTCAAACGATCGATGGTTGGCTTCTGCCTCTAGGCGTAGCGCCATCTCTAGTTGTGGCTGAACAGCTTTAAGTATCCGTTTACCGAGCTTCTTCCGATCTCGATAGTCAGAGAAGTCGGTTTTTGTGGACATTACAAGACCAAGTGCTGGATTTTGTGGTACCTCGTTTGAGATATCAGGTTCGGTATTAATCCCAGTATGTATGACATCGCAAAGATCATGGGCAAGAGTTAAGGTCGTTGTGTAGTGCCGTTGATCGATTCTAGATGAGATGGGCGACAATCCGTCGTAAAAGAGATTCTTATCAAGTCTATTCTGTCGTTAGCTGCGAATCCTAGGTGACGTATCCCGAAACTTACGCAATGGCTTTCTCAATAACTGGTGGCAGAAGTTTGTGAATGGGGAAGTAGCAGGTATCCACAAAGTCGCGCTCCATTTCAGCAGCATCCAGTTTGCTTTGTTCCCTATCCACTATCTCCTGAGATAATGACTTCAGTTGTTCGAGGTCCTTCAGAAGCATCTCGGCGAATTCAATTCTCCTCGTTAATCTTGCCTTACCACTGGATCCCATTGCTGCAAAATTGCGACGAGTGAGTTCCATTGACGAGAAGGCTTCCATCTGGAGCTGTAAACGCTTCAGAAGGGCAGCGCCCCGTCGCATCTCCCGTTTCAAAGTCCAGTAACGACAGGCATCACTGACAAATTCCTTTCGCTTTAAGAAATTGAATCGCTGAAGGGACGACTCAACAATATCAAAGACTGCTTGGGGAATGACAGGAGCGCCGGAGGGAAGTTTCCATATAGACTTTCCCTGCTGACCTTTTTTGTCTCCGAGGACAGCTGAGAGTTTAGCCCCTGTTATTTGTGATTCATCCGGTGGGTGGTCGGTGATTAAGTGGCGGTGCGAAGCTGCTAATGCCAAGGCGGATGCCTGATTGGTAGCCCAGAGGCGACCTCGCATGGTCTTTTTGTAGAACTTCTTCGCTCTTCTGGTGGCTTGAACTACATCATTCTCCTTGGCGTATTCGGAAGGGCAATGCTTGTCACACAAAGCCTTCAGATTAGTGCTGCTGTCAAGGACATCTAAGGCGCCAGAACTATTCTTCATCCGTAAAAACAGATGAGCACGGCGGGCACAAGTGACATGGAAAGCTTGGTAACAAGCTTTGTTGCCACACTGAATGCATGCGCCCATCTGCTGATTGCAGATGTAGCATGTCAACTTCCATCGACTCTTAGGCACTTTGTCCACGTCCATGACTGGCTCCATGAACGTATGATTGCCGAGAGTGACCTCAGGTATCCACATGGCACAGAGCAGGTGAGCCCATTTGGACGAGTTTGTCTGCTTGAAAGCACCATCAGAATTGGGGCAGAATATGCAAGTCTAAAGATGGTTAGCAGAAGCCATGTAGACTAGGAGGTACTTGAAACTGACAGGTACACCACGCCCAATCAACTGACACTTCCGGCAAAGCCATTGACCTTCTGGAATAAATGGGACACCATAGCATTCCTGATGGACTGCTAAATCGCACCCGTCGCAAAATACGATAGCGTTAGTATTCTCGCAATCACCATCATCGCAGATTGCGCATTTGCTATCTTGTTCTTCGCCTGGCTGAGGGTCGCCACTAACGGCCGCTGCTGAACTTGATCGAGGTCTATGGGTCTGTGGAGGTTTTGGGTTGGGTTTCGGTATTCTCTTCTCTAGGGCGTGCCATTCCTTCTCGATCTTCGTAATTGTTATTTCGAAGACCTCGCGAGTGACTGGGTTCCAACCCTGGCTCTTGCGATGCGCATTGTACGCCTCTAACCACATATCGTCCTGTTCATCCATGTCGTACTCCACACGACCCAGAATGTTAGTGGGTTGATGTGGCATCTCGCCGTCGACCTTAGAAACAGCCGAGATATCTTGGTCGTCTTCAACGCTCCCATCGGTGGCTTTAATTAGTCGACGCTCTGGCCGTATATAATTATCGCTCTCCTGATAGCCGATATTCATCATGGCCTTGTCGACATAACGTGCCTGACCGAACGTCTTACTCTCAAAAAGCAAGATGCGATCCGTCTTGCGATAGAGGGGCTGTTTGAGATCAAGCTTCTCTTTGTTGTTCTGGCCATGGATGGGTAGTGGAGTAGGGGTGTTCGGTGCTAGTGTTGAGTCACCTCGCGTAGCGTACAGTGACTGGCGCGCGCCACGTCGCCGCGTGGGGGTGGTTGCCACGAGGCTCTGGGAGGTGAATATGACACCGTTTGCTTGGGCGCTGGGGGAGGCACGGATTTGGTCTTTGGAAGGACTGCTAATATCGTTGGAATTCCCGTAGAAGGGTTTTCCAGAGGGTGTCTCGGGTATAGGCTTGGTGGTACCATCGACATCGTCGGCATGGAATAGCATAAAGGTGCCTTCGATATCTAGATTGGGGTGGAATTCTTCCCAGCCTCGTTCCTCCCGGGGCTTGTAGCCTTCGCTCTGCACAACGGCGGCTGCAACGGCGGCTGCAGAACTTATCTGCATCTCGTCGTCTTGCTCGATGCGCGTAGAAGTCCGGATGCGGGTGCTTCTTTCACGCCGTGGGGGGTAGAGGGAGGGGGAGGCTGCAGTGTTGGGGATGCTAGTGCGGGTGCGGGAGCGGCCACCAGTCGTCGCAGGGGGGTCGGTCGAGTCGTCCTCGTTCTTGTCGAGAAACCTGCCGCCGCCGCCGGGGCCGCCGGGGACATATCGACGTCGCTTCAAGGGAGGCTCGGTGGCAGCCACGATGCTGCTGGTCCGGGCGCGTCGCGCGGTGCTGGCCGTCTCTGGCTGACGAGTGCGCTGACGCGCCGATGAGGCTAGCCGCGGCGTCCTCGGGCTGGGGGCCATGGTGTCGGTGTTGGGGCTGCCACGGGCGAGCGAGAGAGGGGCAAATTAGAGTTCGAGAAAGGCGTAATCAGCGCGTCGCAAGAGATGGTGCGAGGGGCTCGAGATGTGGCGGATGGCGGCAAAAAGGCATTTGACAGGGTAAATGTCAGGGTTGTAGAGTGAGCGTGGGTGGCAGAGGGAGAGCGGGCGCGGCCTTTGCCGGTCATTCGTGCTGATGCTGGGGGCGAAGTGTTGGAAACGCGGTGCTGCCAGACGTGATGTAGTTGCGATGGTGTTGGGACGGCCAAGCAGGCGCTATGTGAGTTATGTAATCTCCGGCCCCACTTGCCCAATCGATAGCATCTCCGCTCTTCTGGAGACTTGGCCAGCCGCCAGCCAGGCCACGCCCCGGGGACCCAGGCGTCCGGGCGGTACCATGTCAACATGTGCATCCCGCTCTCATCATTGATTACGGCACCCAACCGTCTTTGATCTCCTTCATCATTCGCCCATGCAGGTACCAGATGACAGGAAATCCTCCCGTGGCTCTTCATATGGCCACCATAAGCACTTTAATTGCCGGCTTGAGATGTCTTGCTTAGGTATATTACCTAACCTAGTCTAGTGATGATCTCGCATATGCCGCGTTTTGCATTTCATCCATGTGTCTCGACTTCACACTGTTTCCTAGACGCCCTCAACTTTCTTTACAACCCAACCAGAGAGCATGCGTATTGTGCTAGAAAACGCCGCCGGGTTATCCCATACCTAGTAGACCTCTATAGAAAATCAGCGTAAGGGCGCTGCATCCTATATAGTATGTTTTCAATATACTCTACCATCAAAATGCGTCCAAACCATCAGAACCCGACGATTCCGCTGGCTTTCTCCCCCCCTTGCATATAATAACTACTTACTTAGTTTGGCTGGCGTGGAACCAAGCTGGGGTGGTAAAACCTGAGTAGGAATTGCGACACTCGTGCGCGCCAATCATAAGCTGTGCGCATCTTGGATATTGACAAAATGGTGGGGTGTCGACTAAAATCGCGTTCCAATCTCGCAATCCAGATTCAGCCCTACGAAAAGCAGGCCGTTTTGGGGTATGACTTTGCCGGCCCCAAGTTGGGGCTCTTGGCTCTTTGGCTTACTTGCCTCCCGTTCCCCGGCCACCCATCTATAACAAGATAGGCCAGACCAACCTATTATCACTGGTGATGATGGCTGGTATTCCCGCCATGCTCCAATCGAGTGTGTTGTCCTAGACGTATGAGTAGATAGACAAGTGTACCTGGAAACGAATCATGCCCATTAACTGTACTCAACATAGACTTTGTTTTGCGATCATATCCCCACAGCACCAAGATGTAGGCCGATGGCGAAATTGGAACTATCCATTTTGTCGCTACGTCATCCACAGCCGTCTGTTATGATTATTATCATTAATCAATTCTTTAGCCCAAATCGTTGACAGCAACTCCATAATCCTACACTGCCTCAATTCATTGAAGAACCGGTTATACGGTAGAGAACCACAGCTTCCTCTGTTCCAGTCTAGCGCCACTATTCTTGTGGCAAACGCAATATTTTATTCTAGACTCCTACACCTTAGATAGGATCTTGGCTCCTCTTCCTTACTGGGGCGACCCAATATCAGCTCGAGTTACGTCGCGCGAAGTGGTCAGGAACCACTTTAACGAAACTGCCAATAAGCATTCGCTGTAGTGCACCATGTCACTATCAAATACCTAGGTCACCAACCTTTCTATATCGATATACTATGAAATATTATCCGTTAGTAGCTTCATACGCACTGAATATCTTATCCAACAGCCACTACGATGCCGTTTGCCCCGAAATAAGGAGGAATTGGCCAAATTTCAGCCAAAGGCAGTATCTGCACAGCAAATCCAAAGCTGGCCGATATATCATCAAGTGGCCAGACGATTGGGATTATGGCATCGGCTCGGCCGGCACAACCATTAGCAACAGGTTTGCTTCAAAATGGCTACGGTGCGCGCAAGTTGCCGCCAACCCACTTACTCGAAATTCAACAGTATTGCACATGTCTATCATCAAGATCATGCCCCATAGCTACGATAAGTTCCGCGTATCTTCAAATACAACCGACGTCCCGTGAGTCGCATTTCCCCCCTGTTCGATACGGTTTGAAGTTGAGCCAAATATCATAAGGCGAACGAATCTAAAATGTTTTGGAGTTGACATACCTCGCTTAATCCGTCAATGCTAGGAAATGAGTGTTTCTGGTTGGTCCCGGCTGTTGTTTATCCAAGTAGTCCTCTAGAATCAAGAGCGGCCACTATAAACTAGCATTGAGGCTAAAATTGCCGCTGCCCCCACGAGTACCAAATGCCTCATTGGTATTATTATTAGGGAGAGCGATCAGATAATTACCATGACCAATTCTCGGCGCCAGCATTGCAAGACCAGATGACTGGTAGCATCTTGTAATTAAACAGAAGGCTCTCTGGTCGAGGAATACAAGGAACACGCGCACACTACCACCACCTCGCTGGGGTGGGTTAGACGCCCAGCAATCTAAGTACCTGCTTGATGGAGTCTTCCTCCACATGCACTAGCAAAATTCTCGTCCGTATTCTATATTTCGTCTCGAAGGCGCCAGCATCGGCCCAAGCCATCGTAGTTAAGACCAGAGCTGCAGAGAAATAAGAGTGTCTGTCTTTCTCACCACCTAAAGCTTTATATCTAGTTTGTAAGAGGTAAGCAATATCAGGCTGCTACGTAATAGCTATCTTGTGCGGTGTTAATGTCGCCATTTTGTCAGCAGACAGGAGTCCCGACAGCCCTTAGAGACTATAGAGATATAGGACCAATAAAAACCGATTAGTTAGGTATTTGACTAAGCCCTGTATTCTTACCTACTACAATAACAACAAGCTCGACCTTTCATAAACTCTGCAAGGCCTCTGAACCCAGGACAGGCGGATGGATTGCACAATACTCAGTGCATATTAGATTACGTTTCTACCTTCCCATGCCCGCATCCCTTTACTTTTTTTATTTTAGCCAACCCAAGCGGATCGAAACTCGGAGAAAGAGCACCGCAGGCTGGCAACTTACCTTATAAGTGCCATTGTTAGCAGCATGACGTCTGGGGGCAGAATACCTATTCACGTAGGAGCGCGGGATGTTTGAGCGGATTGATAAACACCTGGGCGCTTGGTGATTTCAAGCCAAAGTAACAAGAACAGAGACCACCTCAGCCACCAGGTGCTATAAACACTCCTTCTGCAGAATAAAGAACACGGCATGTATATAGCCAAGATTACTACGAAGATGTTCGGACCTCTTTGCGCAACAACGAGATCTTAACAGCTAGGGACGACTTTCGTCTTATCAAGCCGGCCCTCCTTGTTCACCTCATATCTAAATTCACCCCTCACGACTAGAACACCCCTGCTATACTATTATTTCAGTTCATGTCTATCAAGCTGCTAATCCCGCAACCGCCACCGCGTAGCGCGCTCATATAATCGTTAGCCAAACCAGAGATTCCCTCGCACCTATCTAACCAAAGAGATCTAAAGGCCAGTAAACTACTACTCTACTGAGCCTTACCTACGTCTTACTTACCCACCCGAGGTAAGGTGGATATCAAAGTCTTCTGACCACATTAGGCCAGCCACTCGCTGTTTACACACGCACGCAAACATGCAAGCACTGCTCACTTCTAAACAGGCCGGATATGAGCCTCGAAGGGCAGCCATTCGGGGCCGCAAAGCGAGCTCTCAAAATAAGTAAATGAACGATAACATTTCAAGCAAGCAACCAGTCCTTCCCTTACTGCCCGTCTCTCATCTCAGAACAGAGATCTAGACACGCAAGCGCTTTGTGTCAGTTATTGCCTGGAATATGTGTCAGAATGTTGTTTCATTCTGATATAAATTTAAGATGTGTCTTGAATGCTTGTTTGGTGCGAAAGTCTTCGAAAATACCATTCCTAGGTTAGGATAGATTATTTACGGAAGGAAGCTCTTCGTTTTGCTGCCTCAGGCTTTGTAATAGCATGAAGATCTTGTCTAGGTTTCAATACGACTTTAACTACAGCCGCGAAAACCCGGGTAATTACTGCATACCAGGTGATGGAAATTCTCGGGATCTGACGAAGAAAGTACCGGAACATCGGCAAATACATGACCTACATGTTACGTTACATCTCGACTTTATTACTGTCACTAATCACATAACATCACATCACGGAGTCGTTGATAGGAAGGATGAACCATGGACATGTTCTTGAAGAATGGGGGATGCGATATGCGATCCCTTTTTTTATTACCAGCATCTCCGCCGAGGAAGTGGTTATCGCTCTACTCTTGGACCACCGAAACACCTAGCCGATTGTAAATGCAAAAGAACGCCTCCAACCCACACATCTCTCATATAATCGTTCTGCAGGCCGAAATAAACTATGTATGCGGAATCCGGAAAAAAGCAAATATAGCAATGCCAGCGCGGGGAATCTGGGAAAAACCACATCCGATCAACCCTTGGAAACACCAATCTAGATGTCTGGACAGGAAGAGATGAACTGCAAACAGACCAGAACATCGAGCCATTCGATACCACCTCACTAGTTTCTCCTAGTGTCGTCCTGAAGTATCTAACTTCTCCCCGTAGGACAGGACTTGTGGGCAAATGAAAAACCCTGGCGGTTTGTTCAATTTGCATGGAATTGTTCAATGGCTCTGCTTTGAACCATGTCCAAAATAGAAGATCAAGAATCCTCAGCCTGCACATGCGATCATACAATAAGATGATGCTAACCCTCCCGGCTAACGCCAAACGCTATGCCCCAAAAGTAATCAAACACGACAATGAGGATATAATGCAACAACGGAAGATGACCTAATCGCAGGAGAAGAGACCACGATTTCTATGAGTTCACCGAAAAGCAAAAAAGAAAAAAAGAAAAAAGACAATCGATGCAACGGCAATCGCAGCGTATGATCAGACCAATGCACTGCCACTATGAATAACTGGCGTGGTAGGTATTCGGGATGGTCCAGGACCTGGGTGGATCGGTGAAGCTGGACCGAAGTCAGCAGCTATGAAAGGTGAACGAGAAGCATCCCAATTTTCTTCGTCCAGAACACTAAGATAGCCATTGCCAACTTTGTCTCGCAATGCTTCGATCTTTTGCCGATAGATTTCCCCGCCAGTATTCCAGTCCTCCAGGTCACCCCAAGAGTGCCGCGGTTCCTGCGTAGTAGATGACGTGGTGGACTTTAATACACAGTTAGTGTCAATGCGTGGCACCCCAGGTGGATTGAGTGTGGTGGATGGCGTCAATGCAGCAAGCACCTTAGCAGGCAATTCTTGCTTCTCAGGAGGCTGAGATATGCGGTAGTTATCTTGCGGACTGGTCGGTGTGATATCGGTCTCTGGTGAAACGTCGGCCACGACGGACTGCGAGGGGTCTACGATAGGACGCTCGTTTGTCGCAAGATCAACAATACGGCGTTTTGGCGTACGACGTCTTCGAGTCGAGGACGTGTTTATTTCACTCGTAACTGCCTTAGGAGTCGGGCGAGCTGGTCGCTCTTTGCGTAACACGGTTGGTTGCCTTGGTCCATCATAAATGATTGTGGGTTTGCTCACATCCACTACGGGTAATTCTGGTACTGTTGGCTTTACAACGGGAACTGCAGCCGGTATGGCAACTCGATCCACGAGATATCTCCTCTCTGCTGACGTTGGACCCGAGGCGTCTATTATGATATCCTCGGTGAAACCGGGGGTCTGACGGAAGAGATTGAAGATGGTGATGCGATAGTCCCGGTGGGTTCGTGTAAACGGATTTCCTTCAACCCAGATCTCGCGAATATCAGGGATACCAGTGAGGCGCGCTAGCTCCATGGGGTCTGTTAGGCGATTGTCTCGAAGATCGAGTCGCTCTAAAGGATAGAGTTTTTCAATGCCAGCAATGGATGAAAGACGGTTGCAACGCAAATTCAGAGCGCTTATGGCGGGTAGTGGATTTCGCAAAAGAGAATGTAAGGAGTCAATCATGCAATGCGAGAGATTGAGTGCTCGGAGAGCTGTCAACGTGGCCAAGCTATCAGGTATCTGGGTAAATAGGTTCGTGGACAGGTCCAAGGAGTTGAGGGTATTAGCTAGAGGGGTTAAGCTTGCCGCCGGCACAACGGTCAATGAGTTGTCTGCCAAGCTCAGATGTTTCAAGAAACGCCACTTAGAGGATGGCAAAACCCCCGTAGCAAGCAGGTTTGAAGCACTATTTCTCGGGTTATGCCACGAGTCAGATAAACTAGAGTGAGAGCTGCCGGACCCGGAGCGTTTGACCTTGTGTAAACCCCTCGGATTCGTAGAATGATGACGGGAGCTCGCTGGACGCCTGGGCGAATGGCTTCTCGGCCGACCCGACTGGTAAGAGGACCCTGGCTCTTCAATCTCAACACGGGCAACCGACGCTCTCCGACTGCCATGTGGTGACAGGCTCTCCGCTGATTCGTTTCCGATGGAGCCTACATTCAAGTCGGCAATCGTATTCCTGCGCTCAGGGGCAGTAGTGACCAGGCTGGGGCGATGTAATTCGCTAGCCGTGGGACTCCGTTTTGGACTAGACGCATGGGCGTAGGCACCAGTAGGCGTAGTTTGGGCTTTTGCCGACCGACGGCGCCTCTTGTCCATGTCGTCCAGAACAATATCGATCAAAATATCAGCCGGGTCCTCGATGCTTGCATTTTTTAGCGTTAGGGAGCGAATCTGCTCGGCTAACCGATCCCATCCAAAGAATTGCCGGAAATCAATACCACTGATCTCAAGCGCTTGGAGGTTTTTGAATACGTAGAGGGGAACAGCCGAGTCGAAAGGAAACTCTTCGTATCCACGGATCAACTTCGCACGCCAGTCCGGTGCCAGTCGCAAACAGGGTATCTTGGTGAACGCGGAATATAGGTATTTCAAATCGGCCTGAATGGCAGCCTTTTGCTTCTCGTTACGGGCGGCAGCTATGCTCGATCCAATTCCGAAGCTATTCCACAATGCTGACATCCCTGACATGACACTCCGTATGCTTGAAACTGACCTTATTGAGACTGCATCGGATCCGCGACTTTTTGTGCGCTGAGACGGACTCAAGAAGGATACGTAGTTGGCCGAAGTAGTGCTATCATGCAAATTCTCCAAGCGCACTTTCATCGGACCTACATTTATACCTAGGTCTTCAAATCGAGACAATAGATAGAACAGGTGGTGGGGAGTAAGGGCAAGTTTAGCCGACTTGGGACTATGGGATGCGAAACTCAGCGAGCCGAGAGATAGGGCGGTAGCTAAAGCACTAGATGTCGACGCTGATGTCGAGGGGCGTTCAGGGAGGGGAGAGTTCGTGGCTTGCGAGGTCTGGATAGTAGACACACTTTGGCTCGGTCCATGTCGAGGTTGTCTTCGCATCTGGAGGGCATTGGCCAGCGCCTTCTCGTGCGTGCGCACAAAAGTAGCCAGTTGCTAGGAACCATTAGCCTTATGTCCTGAGGCAGGACCAACTTCTGGGGCATACCTTAACAAACAGCTCCCCGTCTTCGGAATCCATCTTTTAACGCTTTGTATGCATGGAGGTTGAGGGGCTCAAGATCTATAACGGATGTAGAAGGCTCCCACGGAGGGTTTCGAGGATATGTTTCGACAATTATACGCGATATCTCCCTCCCCAGGCGCCCGACTTATCGGCCCTGGATTCAGGAACACTATAAGAGATGACATGTTAGCGTCGATACAGGTAGTTCCTGTGACAGCGTCGGTTTGAGAAGGTGCACTATCTCTGCCCGGTCAAGCTGCTACCAAGGCCGAGAAGGTCCAGATGTAGATGGCAAAACTGCTAATGCGACTTTGAAACAAACGATAGACGAGATATGTGGTGGCCATGACTCGTAGGAGTCAATACCCTAAACCGGGCGACTCAGCGCACCTATATCAACCGGTTTCGAGTCAAACCGCCCAGAAACTGGGCGAATTGGCAGCGAACAGAGGATCCGTGTAAGCCTGCAGACATCTCGATCACGTAGATGCAATCACATACACACACTCTGGCAGGACAAGGTATGGTGACAAGGCAACGCGGTCAACAAGCACACATCATTCACGATTTCGGGCAGATAACAACAGCAAGACAAGCAACATGATTGCCAGGGCAGACGACCGGGGTGCTAGCTGGCGATACTGCAGAAAACGACAACAAGAGCCACGCAAGGGAACGGAAAGAATACAAGAGATGATTCTGGTCAAACGTACCTTTGCGAATCCCGATATTCGTTCGATCTTCTACGCTGCTCGGAAACCCGACGAGGACCGGACACGCGCTCAGCAGCACACAAGCGAGCGTGGAGATAGGATGGCAAAGAGCAAATAAAGGGAGCGAAGACGAGGCTATCCTCAAAACCTCGACGGACCGCACTGCACTGCACCCACGGAGACGTGATGATGGCGTGGTAGTGTGTGAACACCGGAAAAAAAGGCAGGACGGTAGGATGGAGGGACAAGATACCGCAATCTCTGCAGAAGGCTGCGGCCCGGCTTGAGTTATACCACACTGCTAGGTGAAATGGACTTCAGCGCGGGGCCCACCCTGTGAGAATAAGAGGAACAAGAGGACATGCCAAGCCCAAAAGGGTATCAAGGTTGTGTGGTTAGATCGGCAGAGGGGGCCAGCGGTGGATACAGCACGGTACAGGGGGTGCCACCTATCATCTGTAGGTGGCATGCAGTGCGCCAGTGCGCAGGCTAGTGTACGGCGGCGTGCTGCCTTGGGTACTGCCTGCGGGCCTAATAGGGGGTCGGCCGTGATGCGCAGGGTTCACAGTGCGATTCGATGGGCTCTAGACAGAACTCGGGGTGCGCAGGGTCATGGTTACTGGTCACACCCAGAAATTATCAGTCGCCTAGTTATTTTAGTCAGTCCCGTCTCGGTCACCTGAACAACCGAAGGAAGCGATGAAGATGGCGCAAGATATAATCAGATCCAACATGACTACAGACGGGAAAGAAACATAGGTCCCGTACACTAAGACAGATAGCAGATAGACACATCTATACTACCTACATAAAACGCATATAAATGCCGACCATGTGTTTTGTTAGTCTAAGGCATTCTCATCGCGCTCTTTCGACTTCGTCATAGGGGTGCATCGAGCGACGAGAGCTGTATTTCAATGGCTACCGAGTCTCCTCTTCAAAGACAAAAACTTGGAGATTTGGTGGAGGCCAAGCTGGTGTTTCAACCGTACTATACCAACCTGGTGTCTAGCTTCATTGTACAGTAACATCGAACAGCAGGACTACCTATACAGTATGATTGCTCCGCCATTTACATTGATTGATTCCTGATTGCACATAATGCAAACCAGCTAACCTCTTGCTTTGCACTGTATCCAGATTCCCGGTAGACGAGAGTACAGTAAAATGTATTTTACTGGTACATAGTAGGTAATTGATTTCTTTCGCTGTCCTGACCTTGGTCCACGCTCGCGACATCGTTTACCACGTGGGGAAGCCGTCGTTCGATTTTCAGTCTGCCGTTCCGCGACATGTCCTCGAATGGTAGGCAACTCGCCGGGTGCATTTGAATCACACACCTCGCTACCTGCCTACACATATATACCACACCCCCCTCAGAGCCCCCCTCATATATTCATATGTGTGCGGAGGCCGCCATGAGGATCCCGTGGAGCGTAGATGGGCGGCAAAACGTCAGATGGCATCGCCGATAGGGTCGCCTTGGCCAGCCAATGGAGCAACCACTTGGTCTGATCAGCTGCACTCCAACCAATTGCTGCCCTCCCTACCCATCTTCTGCGCATTCATGTACTATGTACTGCCGTATCAGGTGTACAATGGCAACCTGCACTCGCCATCCACTATTTTGCATCAGGTATGCGCCGGCATGTCAACAAGCGGCCAATATGCATCTCATACATACAGACAGTTTTTTGTATCGTGGTATATATGTATACTAGAGAGGAATGAGGCACCTAACCCCCGAGGACCGTTTCGCTCAATTATATTGTCTTGACGCCGCCTTGTAACGGTCGAATCGTCTTTCTCTTCGACATTCTCCAGCTTACATAGCACAGCCGCTCGCTAGAAACAACTCACATGTGCCATATGCTGAGCCGGAAAACCGGCATTCTTCCAAGTGATTCATTATAACATTCAAAAGTCACATGCCGCGGCTTTAAACACTTTTTCTCTCTTTGATATTGTACATACATATATACAAAAAGGGCTGCGACAATCTTCCAGTGACGGATGTTTCCGAGCGTCAGTGTTACCAAAGAAAGACGCTTGGCTTAAACCTTCGCATTCCAGGCTCTCCGTACACGGAGCCAACACCCACGCCGTATCAAAAACCGCTTCCCCTATGGCCCTCCCCTATGGCCGACGACTTGTTCTCTTCAAAGACGTTGTTTCATGAGCCGTTAGCGCCAACTGCATTCCAAAACCGGGTAGTCCAGACAGCCCAATGCCGTACTCCCATCTCATCACTTTGGCTATCGCACGCAAAGGATCACGCGAGTCTCCTCTTCGGCCGCACTCCCGTGACGGCGCCTTACCTCCTCACCGCTCGCATTTTAGGGCTGTCCAAGCACCGCAAAACGAGCATGGACCATGTTGTTTGACTGTAAGATTCTCACTATTCGTTGTATACGACCGTGTTTGTTTATTTATTTACTTGCCTCCCCACCTAGATACGCGGGTGCTTGTTATAGTAGAATCGTGGACCGGAGCCGACATTAAAGCTCCATCACGGTAGCAGATGCGCTTCGCTGAGTGGCCCGAGTTGAAATTACACAGCACAGGCTGTCTATAGTAGAGTCCTTATTAATTAGACTATAGCACCGTCAGCTCGCCAGCCCTCGCCAACCCGCACCATGCAATGCTCGGCCGGGAAACCCCTTTCAGGAACCCTAGGAATAAGGGTCCTGGCTACAGCATACAAGCCCCCTGTCATTCTGACGAACTGCGATGTCTGTGCGCATATGTATAAGTAGGTAGTTATACCTACATAGCAACGTCCCGAAGAGGTCCACAGATTAGATAGGACGACCCCAGTCCGACTGGCCATGTACTTTAATTCTCATGGCCTACTGCTACTTTCGATGCAGTGTTCAGATTAACATTAGCTACTCGGTTTCGTCGCCGAGACACCATGCAAACAGCATCACGCCGTGTGTTTTCCCATCATCACCATTCGTCGACACGGGTAATGTCGGCATCCCTCGAAAGCGAAGGAACATGTGGCCTCTACGCTAGGTATGCTACGTACCTGCCCACGTCAGATAGTCGGCGAATAAGAGACCTGGCCTCACTTCTCACTTGCGTAACAAGCCAAAGTGATCTTCGTATGGAATACAATTGAGATCTGGCGCGATGCACGATGAACCCTTCTTGTCCTTCGACTTACCCAACCCGCAAGTTTCAACTACCATTTCGTCATAGCCCCACATTCTGTGCTGTGATTGGGAGCAGGCCGATGCTCACCTTGCGCCACGCTATTCTAGGCTCGCTATCCCTGTAAGTTGGCCGTCTTTCTATACGGGGATCAGCGCAGACCCTCAGTCGGAAGTAGTACCCCGCCATCTGCTCTTGTTTCAGAGTAGCGACTTTTATCTATCATCCTATTTGTTCGCCATCTTAACCTCACGAGTATACATGGCCGCTAGTCGCAGGAGGGGTAACACCGTTAACAGATCCTGCGATGCGCGGTGGCCACTTCCCCGACATGCGACTCAGGCAAACAGGTCATAAAGGAGGCTGCGTGGGCCAGAGACCGTCTGGTCTGTTACTACTCTGGTAATGATAGACACAACCCCACGCGTTCCGACTACGCACTTATATTCAGCATCCGATATCAGTTGACAAAACATTCGATCCTGCTAGCGCTACGAGAACGTGAACATGAACGAGAACGAGAAAGGTAGGTGGCTGCGTTGGGGGGGGATAGCGACCCGCGATTAAGAAAGAGGGCGCGGAGAAGAATTGCCCATGTTTCGCATCCTTATGCCTGGGATTTCTTAGAGTAGCATATCCACTCAAATGCGAAAACGGCACATCGCATTTAGACGAGCCTGCGCGTCATATGCGGAAAGCAACCTACTTAGATGGGGGGTTGCCATTCGGTGCACACCGCTCGATTGGACGCTATTGTTTGTTGGAGTAGATGAGGCTGCTGACCAAATCTAGCCATGCGGAAGCCTCCCCTTTTCACCTGTTGATCACGACGGCTTCGCAATCACTGCATGGCATATGGCCAAATCAAGTGCACAACACGATACCATTATCAGAGAATGTTACGTCTTAAAACTAGCAGCATCTGAGTATGTTTGATACCTTTTCGCCTAGGAAAGCCAGAATGCTGTTATTTTGTCAATAAATGGATCAGGAGACGGAGTGTGTCTCTCTTCACATGTGTAACAGCACTTTGCAGACGTAATCCTTCGATGCTCACCAAGGGACACAGAAACTCACCGCGGCGGCAGCTAAAATCTCACGATACCGGCTTGGAGTTGAAAAGCAAAAATTGAAAAGCGGTGGACATGCAGCATCCGTACACTTCCAAGGACACACAGGAGATAACGTGAGCCAAGACCTGCCGTGATCCCTGACATGTCGGTTTAATTGGCTCCTCTTGGCTAGACCAGTGCCGGTTTCCTTGAAACGACAACGTTCTAGCGCCGCAAAACATATAACGGCATGCTATTATCCCGGCATGACTGTTACGACCGAGCCGTGCAGTTATTCAGATCACGGCAAGGACGGACTAAGATCTAGAATTGGCGGGTTGCTAGGATTATAATTACAACTGCACAAAGAATCGAGGCTGACTTTCTCACCATCCTGTAGCCCAAGCGCCAGGACGTACCAACGAAGCCTCCAACAGCAGTCAAGAGAATGATTATCCATTTGAACAGATCCTGTCTATCAACGGATACTCATGCCTCTCTAGCTTGATTGTTGGCTTCATGTTCGCCACCTACGTGAAAGTCCTGTCTGTCCTGCCGTCACTCACATCATCTACAGAGTAGAAACAGCGCTATCTGCGGTTATGCTCCAACAAAGTGGTTTTTGACCCGCTTCAACAACCTATTATCCTGTACAGCCCCTCATTTCCTTGGGGTTGATCCGCTGGGCTGGCACACACTCTCTCTGATGCAAACATCCAACAAAAGCTTGGCCATTAGCTTGGCGCCTTGTAGTCGAATAGGGAGGTCAATTCCTATTATCGAAAAATTCGAACCGTTATCGCCCAGAGCCCTCACCGCCGTTACACAACACCACGAATTCGCAACATGGACATTCAACTGGTGTAGTATTGCAGGAAATTTTCTTACGGCTTACAGATTTGCGACGCTCCCCTAGATATATCAGCGGTTAGTGTGATAGGTGTGACAGATACACCTGCACCTGCGAATAAGACAATGGCGCGCATATTTGAAAGCGTACCGTCTCAACCGTCGCCACAATGCTGGTCGATCTCTTCGAGACAAGGAGCTTGCAGAACGATATCGCCAAGCGGTGAAGACCGAAGTACCACAGGTGCTGGGAAAGCAACCAACAGTAGCCCTTCATTGGTCGCTACGCTACTCGACTTCGCGCTGGACTATACTTCTCTTGGCAAGCTAAAGGACTATCAACTTTGATCAGCCATAGATTAGGCATGTCAGAAAGCAGACTTGCATTGTAGCTGTATGCCAATTAGTCGAAATAGGTAGGCGCTCGCCCCATTTCCAGATTATCGCTCGGCGAGCTAACCCTATGTTGGTCTGATCTGAGCTCGATCTGGCTTATCAGTAGATCGCATTAGCCAAATCCGGAAATCAGCTTATGTGCCACTGAATTGCCATCCCGAACACATCGAATTGTCTACTTCTCTGTAGTTACACAATATTGTAAACGAGGCCTTTTTTGTGCTATGGCATCGTCTCTTCCTAGTCAACCGCATCTGAACATCTCACACCAACAATGCGAGTTTGGCAATAGTGAAATACTTAGCGTCATGCAACCGACCAACGACATATTAGACACAAGCTCGCCGCGAATACAGTGCACACTTCCAAGCAGTATCGAGGCAAGGCGTAATTCACGTTATAGATTCGACATCCGTTGCCGGCGCTGTGAGTGAGACCGGGCTCAATTGGCCGGCTTGGCCTTGGGGTAGAACTCCCACAGCATCAGGCGTTCGTCAGATGACTGAGGCGTGATCTCAGCACAGCACTTGCTGCTGTACGACTTGACTCACAAGAATGGTCTAGCCGCAGATTGCTGGCTGAGAGAATTAGAGGCTATCGACTCAACGATCAGTCGACCATTGTGCCGGTCTACGCGGATTGAGAGGTAACCCGTAGAATCGGGCCGCGCATCTACTCATGCCTCTACCCGATAAAATTGCGGGCAAGAATGGTACGCTTGTGCAGCGGGCAGCGCCCAGCCTTATTCATGGCCAATATCGGTCCCATCGGCCAAGTCCAAACCTGTCCGTATCACCACCGAGGCTCGAAAGCCGGCGGCTCTACAGATAATATGATGTCCTGATTTGACCTCAAATCCCGCACGCAGTGTAATATCTAGGCGCATGGGGCATCTCCAATCACGATTTGGAGCGTGGGGAAACCGTTTGTTACACTACATACGATCACAGTCGAGGTAGCGTGTCGATGGCGATAGTTCAGAGCGTTATCTGGCACTAGTTCCGTCTCACGACTTGCCATATCCACCACACCAGCAGCCACGTCTCACTTCCAAGGCGGCGGCTTTTCCTTCGTGCCTGAATACGCATCTCACGGAACGAACGGCGAAGAATATAACACGTCTATATACACGCAACTCTGTCACTCGGCAATCGCGATCGCACAGAGGGAGAAATGACACTCTCGCCTTGTGTTTCTAGTACCCTCCTAGCTCTATCGCTTGTGCTTATTGTCTCATCTGTACAATGACCAAGAGGCCGCCGTAGCACTGTCTCGGAACTTCTGGATCTGAGACTGAGGAGATGTATGTGCACGCTATGTTCTTTACCATGTCTATGTTTCTCTTTACCGGGAAACTATCGGAGACTCTGATAGGAGCTACGGTCATTTCAAAATTTCCGACCGGTTTTGTTTCGGCATTGATAAACTGACTATACAAGATACGCCCTAATTTTGAAAAAAAGCAAAATAAAGAGAGGGAAGAGATATTGTTTAATAAGAATGGTTTAATTACTGCATAAGCACGTCTTTTTACTCGTTTCTTTACACTAGGACATATATATGTCCTTCTTTAATGCGTATATCTACTGTATATTAGACTCGGTCTGAGGAAAAGACATGTCGCAGTAGAAACAAACCAAGATCCAAATGGGTTATTGAGTGGTAGTTTCATGTAATTACAGCCGCTTAGTGCCATGTAAAGGAAAGATGTAATATATGGAGTAATACAGGCAGGCCGATGCGAGCATCATTAGATCGTTCGCCAAGGCCAGCAAAATACAACGTAGAGATCAATGGCAACGGAAATATCGGCACGTTTTAAAAGTTGGGCATTGTTGCATACAGTGCAGACAGACCATATCAGAAGGTTGGTTGTAGGGAGGAAATCTTATAGGGAGCATATGAGGATTCTCGTGCACGCAAGGCTGGGTAACGTCGCTTTCTAATATAGCTCGTAGCATTCTCATTTCAGAACTGTTAGCGTAACATATTCATGGTGTATTGGTCTGTCAATTTTCTTTTATTATAATTAAACAACTAGTTTCTTCCTTCTATACACGCTTACGCACGCAGCCTCACGTTACACGCGGGGAGTATATTTATCTAAGCCATCCGTTGCTCCACGGTCATTCTCTCTGTCCACCTCGGGTTTTAACCCTACCTAGTATTCAACGGTAAGGTTCTTACCTTTTCTCATCACAAATCACAGCTTAGCATGAAACCCTCGAAGACAATCATACAACACATCTGCATACCTGGGCCTAACTAGGTGCTTCGGCTCTTTACGAAGTCCTTAAATGTTCTAACAAAGCCATCAATGGATGCGAATTCTCACTTGTAACACCTCAATACTGCTGGATGACGCCAATGCCAAGGCGGTTGACACTTTTACCTAGCGAGTAGAAACCATCATGAGCATTCCTCCATGATCTAATAGAATAACCAACCAAATCATCGTTATCGTGACACGTAGTACTTCAAAATCAATTGTTGAACGTAGCACAACAGCTATTAATACATGGACTTGGAAATGGCGGAGATTCCCAATACGGTATAGTGTGGTTAGTAACTCGGAAAGCTTGCCGGATCTACAGATACTGGGCTATCTTCAGTGCAGCGTGTACTACATATACTTTTATTCAGGCGATACGCACGATCCTGGCCTTAATCTACGGTCACGACCGTAGCATATACAAGCCCCTGAAACATCCGTGCTCTTTGTAGTGCCACGGGAAAGATTAGTAGATGAGGCGACGTTGTGTTATGAATCTGACGCCGAGGTTTAGCCATGGCTGCAAAATGCTTTAACCCGATACGGAGATTCCTTATTCGGAAGTGGATAGACGACTTAACTCGGACACGTAAAGGTAAAGCGCTGCCCGCGGTATCTCAAGCGCATATAAGGTCCTTGGGTTCGCGAGAAGATATTCGAATAAGATATTAGTCTAGTCTCTCTTTTCATTAGAATATCAAAAGACAAGCTTGCTACTCCAACTTACTTTCCCCCCTCCGAACTGTGTAAAGTCAGGTGCTCAACAATAGGAGAATGGCGAGCACGCAGAAGGACCCCGCGGCCATTGACAAGGCTAAAAGCCTCTCCCACGTACCCTGGAGCGAGGAATATGAGAAAATGATATCGGGGATGCTGTGAGTCTTCTCATGTACATGCCACCACCACTACTTTCACCACAAACACTTGCGGCGTGGTAAATATCTTCACGCGCGCCAGCACTAACATAAGGCATAGGTACGACGCCTGGGCGCCAGAACTGGTCGCCGGCCGCTTCAAGGCGCGGCGATTCATGAGTAAATACAACACCTATTTCCCAGACGACGCCACGCCTGAAAGCCTGCTCAAGGACAGGGAGGAGATGCTGAGGGGGATAATGGGCCAGCTCGGCACTGGCTCGTTCATCGAGCCCCCGGTGAATTTCGACTACGGGTGTAATATCAAGATCGGGGATAATTTCTACTCGAACTTCAAGTAAGTTTTTTTGTTTTTTCGTTTTTGCTTAGTCCCCTCTTCTCTCTCACAATTTTCCCCTTCGCCACGAGAACCTGGCACGGTAAAACGCCCTAACAAGGCTTGTCCTCCCCCCTTTGCTAGTCTCGTGATACTGGACTGCGGCATTGTTGAGATCGGGAACCGGGTGCTCTTTGGTCCTTTTGTTTCCATCTTTGCTGCGACCCATGAGACCGAGGTGCAGTCGCGCCGCGATGGCATCGAGTACGCCAGGCCCGTCGTTATCGGCGACGACTGCTGGATTGGCGGTAATGTGACTATAATGCCCGGCGTGACCATTGGAAAGGGATGTACAATCGGCGCCGGTAGCGTCGTTACCAAGGATATCCCTGACTTCTCCGTCGCTATTGGGTCCCCCGCTAAGGTGGTAAAGAAGGTGACGCCTGTCCCTGACCTATGATGATGCTCTATCTATCCATACTGTCATTATTGGGAGGGGTCCGTGGTTAGCATGTGGAAAGCGGTTGGTGTATTTAGACTAGAGACTAGAAATAGAATAAGCGGTCGACAAGCACATTGAAGCAGTCTTTAGGAAAGCGGCGGTGTAAAAGTACTCGCGCTCGATTGTCTAAGGATTCCTGGAAGGTTTCTATGATGCTCAGATATTAGTTAATCTGTCAAAAGGATCTATACAGGATTGATCTCTCTACCGTCGAGTCGTAAGGAAAGGGGTTACGGGCATCATTCTAACATGTTAGAATACTCGTGAGCGACCATGGCATCGTCTGGTCACGCCGCCGAAGCTGCTCTTTTCACCTCAGGTTTAGTGCTTGCTGAGGATCATCATAAAAACCGATAATATCAATCTCGTCGATATGAGGTTTTGTTAACTCTGCTTGTAGTTGTTTCCTCATAATCAAACCGTAAACGATTGGTGTATTCTGTTTGGCATGAGCGTGGAGCACATACTTCGACCTCTTCTATACTGGTAGTCGGGATAGATGATGATGTAGCGCTAGTTCAGATCGAAAGATAAATATCTTGAAGTTCATGGAACATAAAATATGTGGTTTAAACGCCTGGACGCGCACCATGTGTACTAAAGCGTCCATCAATATTACACTAGCTGTACAGAAATATCTATCGTGATTACAATGAAGAAAGCATACCTCTTGGTACACCATGGCTCATAAACGCAGAAACCATCTTCTAATGTACAATCTGACAGGTTCAACCTAAGCCTTAACTAGATGTTGCGCTATGAGATGGCTTGTCACGTCCTTTTAGTCTAGCTTTTCGACTGTACCACGGCCAACGCTGGGTCGGGCTGGATCTTGACGAGTCGGTCTAGGACTTGACCATTCTCGAGGGCATAACCTCCCTCAATGTCTAGCTTATACCTGACACCATTGATGAACACCGGCGCGAACCCTTCGCCGGTTAAACCCCGACGTATATTACCTAGGATAGTCGAAGAAGCCCGACCCGCATCACGAAAAGGGGCAGTCATGAGGTGGTCCAGCTCGTATTCACGCTCCGCTTTCCTGCGTTTTGCGTCCTCGAGCTTCTTTGCTGCCTTCTCCTCTGGGGTGAGAACTACGGGACGATGTTGCATTCGGTTCACCAGCACTATGTTTTCTGGCTCTACCCGCATGCGCTTCACCGGCAGCGGTATAGGGGCAATGCGGCGGGCGGCCACCTCAAGCAGAACGCGTTGGCGCGGGGAGCCTGGTGCTTGTTGCGACGCGGTGTTCGGGAGGAGCTGGATCGATCGTATGATAGAGGTGGGCCTCAGTGTAAAAACGGTGCCCAGGGCTGCAAACATGAAGCTGATGACACCGAAACCGACTGGCACCCACTGCGAAATGCCGGGAGGTAGGTTGAAGACATTGAACCAGCTGTTGATGGCGGCGGAACCAAAGCAGAAGAAGCCTGCTGTATAGCTCGATATGAGGAACCCCGTTTGCGGTGCGGCCTCGTACAACATGGTCGGCTTCGACTTCATCGCGAGGCGCTGAGCATAGCTCACGTCGAGGGTCTTGAGCTTATCGGCAAGCGAGCTAGGAGTGGGCTTCGAGGTTGTGGGTGGCAGCGTCTTTTTCTTGTCGTAGAGAGTGCGACATGTTGATAAAGATCTCCGCTGTCGAGACGGGTGCGTGGTGAGGCGCGGCAGGCTTATCGTGGATCGGGTATAAGACTCCAGAGAGCTTCTTGATCTGAGGGTGCTTCGAATAAGTAGGACAAAGGGGTGGGTGAAACCCCGGCACTGGGGCATTGGAGACGTCATTGGATCCTACGAAGCCGAATGTGCATAGTGGTCGTGATGAGGTGAGAGAATTGGTGAGAAAGAGGGACGATATTTGGGAGCCTCAAAGAGGTCTGCTACATATCGTAAGTAGGTACTGTACGACCTCGTTGGTGAGATTTTTCTTAATGGGGTCGGTCTGCAGTGAAGCAGAGGGACGGACCCCTGCTCTGCGACAGAACCTACCCGGTAGGGTACCCATAGTGTGAAGCTGAAGGTGGACCTAGCGAATCAGAGCGAGGGTCGCTATTGAAAGCTCCGATTCGGCTCCGATTAGTTATAGGTACTGTACTACCTACCTGGGCAGTATACCTAGTGGGTCGTACTGTATAAGGTACGTACTGCCCGCACCGGACTGTCCCCAACAAGCTGGCATCGCAGATAAGCAGGGACCTCCAAAAAAGTATAAGCTCCGAAATATTGTCGCCATAGTAATCTTGAACTCAATCCAACGGAGGGCATCGGTGTGAAAACAGCTCAGTCGAGCTTGCCATTACTTTCCCACCGCCAACAATGGCATCCTTCGCGACGGCAACACGCCTTTCCGCCAGGCTGGTGAGCCGACGGGTCGTTCAAGATGCCACCACGAGAGGTTCGCATTCCCATCCCCGGTTCTATGCGCGCATTGATTCCACCCAACCTGTCACGGTGCTGTTGTGGCCGCTGCTTACACCTCGCTTTCTCTAGGCTTTCGCACCTCCGCCGCCTCGCTCGCCGCCCAGAACTTCACTATGCCTGCCCTGTCTCCGACCATGACAGAAGGCAACATCGCGACGTGGAAAGTCAAGGAGGGCGACTCCTTCTCCGCCGGTGATGTCCTGCTCGAGATAGAGACCGACAAGGCCTCGATGGATGTCGAGGCCCAGGACGACGGCATCCTTATGAAGATCATGCAGGGCGATGGTAGCAAGGGCGTTCAGGTTGGCACCAGAATAGGAGTCATTGCCGAGCCAGGTGACGACATAAACAAACTGGAGATTCCTGCCGATGAGAAGCCTGCACAGGAGGCCAAGAAGGATACGCCGGCCGAGAAAGGGGAACCCAATCAAGCCACGCCGGCCGAGCAAACTGGTGCCCAAAGGCAGCCGAGAAAGTTGGGAGAAAGGGCACCGCCCCAGAAATATCCCCTGTACCCGTCCGTCGCGCATCTGATTAAGGAGAACGGGCTGGACGAGTCGGCAATCAGTGAGATGACACCTACGGGACCTGCCGGGCGACTGCTGAAGGGTGACGTCCTGGCCTACCTGGGAACCGTGTCCCCTAGTCGGCCCGAGGAGATCATGAATCGCTTCAACCACAACGCTCACCTCGACCTCTCCAACATTAAGATCGCTGCCTCCAAGGAGGCCCCGAAGAAGACGGAGAAAGCGGCGATCAAGGATGCTACAATTGTGGAGGAGCGGCTGGTTTCGCTGCCCGTGTCGCTAGCAGCTGTCATTGAGGTACAAGCGAAGGTAGAGAAATCGCTGGGTACTTTCATACCCCTGTCTACCTTCCTCGAACGTGCCGCCGAGGTCGCCAACGATGCACTACCATTGCCGTCCAACTACAAGCCTACCACCGACGACTTATTCAACCAAGTCCTGGGCCTCAACAAGGTTGGTCCCAAGGCCTCGCGAGGCCGATATCTGCCCCAAATTGCGGCTCTCCCTCCTTCGACTCTTACCGGTGTTGCTCCGAAGCCTATGGCTAGGGTGGACATCATTGATTTCCTCGCGAGCTCTACTAGAAAATCCACTCCTCAATCGAGAAAGACCCCAACCAAACCAGGTATTTCCACCGGCACCAACTTCTTCAGCCTCAAGGTCCCCAGAGACGAAGAGAAGCGAGCCAAGGTATTCCTGCAAAGGATGAAAACTGTGCTGGAATCTAAGCCGGGCAACCTGGTCTTGTAAATTGGTTAGAAAGGAGGTGGGAATCCTGTACCTATACATTTTGTAATGCCTGTATGTGAATACACCTATAGACTTATAACGTTTGCAAACAGCTTTGGATTTTGATCAAAGCATTTATACTCCTGGATTGAACCATGTGCAATGTCTGGATGGTGCCAAGTGAAAGCGTAGTTTTACTCTCGTGCGGAGAGTGATGACGGCCATATGTTTCTTCGACACTAGAATTATTTATTTTAAACCACGTTTCTAAAGTACACATAGCCACTGTCGTATAAATATATTCAATGGATGATAGTGTGCTCACACCCTTTTTCCTGGCATACACACAGTTGAGGGTGGGTGCCTATGTTATCTACAATTATAGAGTGACCAGGGGGTGGAAATGAATGCCGTGATTGCGACGCTGGCAAGTATTTACACATGATCATCGCCATGCCCTACTTTTTGATGGGTTTCCTTTAAAGTATCAAGTTCGGTTGTTAATGTTTGTTAGTTGTCGATACTTTCAGCCAGGCCTCTTCGATCCATTCTCCGTGTTGTGCATCCTCCACCCAACGACCTTGTCCATGATGTTGATTCGGCGGCACCCAGGATATAAGGCGTGACATGGTAAGTCCGGCGACAGATAGTATGTCCGCTCTCTCGTAGTTGTGTTCCCCCTTCTTCCGAATACTGTATCGTGACTGATGGATCCTCCAGCCTTGCATCTCTACCATTAGTTGCCGGGGGAGAAGAGGAGTCCCATGCTCGGGATCGATAGACGGCCAGATGCGGTCCTTGACAAAATTGCGGATAATTACGAGGTCCGTCGCTGGGTTTGGGTTCCTGGACAGGAAGCTGTCTGGATCGGGAGCATCATCCCAAGAGCCGGTAATGCGGAGAAACCGCAGATTGTCTAGCCCACCGTTATCATAGACGCGTTGTAGAGCCCGCATCCAATTGCTCCGCGCCAGCTCGCGCGCCTTCTTCCCCGTCGGGCCAATGACCGGCAGAGCGGGGAGCTCCAGATGCCGGAGATGCCGGAACGTCCCGGCCGTCAACGTATCGGCGAAGAACGTGGTAGCGGCGTAATCGGCGGGCGAGCCGGGAAGCCCGGCGAATGCGGTCCCGTGAGCCCAGACCACGATCTGATTATGTCTGAAGAACACTTCCCGGGCCAGCGCGTAGAGCGCCTTGCTCACGAGGAATAGCGCGCCCGGGGGCCGCCAGGATCTGTTCATCCATTCCCCTCTAGGGGGCACCCTGTACCCGGAGATCGGGTTCCAGACGACCTCGCGTGTCGGCGCTACAAAAAGAATTCAGGTGTTAGGAATTGGCCCGCTCGGGGCGGAGGCTCTCGACTCATTCTTCTAAGTTGCGTACTGAGCAAGTCTGTGCACTCCAGAACATTTAT
Organism: Xylaria longipes; assembly: GCA_025201785.1. NCBI lineage: Eukaryota > Fungi > Ascomycota > Sordariomycetes > Xylariales > Xylariaceae > Xylaria > Xylaria longipes. The sequence continues at coordinate 53,312 of MU619752.1, forward strand.
TCTGACTTCGGTTGGCAAATCGCAGAAGCCGAACGGGTCTGTATAGGACATTGTCACTCAGTCGATACATATGATCCTTGTCATCTCACGTGGGGAAGATGGGCTTCCGGTGTCGACGAGGACGGAAACGACCGGTTTGGTCAATATGCGAAGTTAGATGAGTGAAACAGCTATAGTGGTATAGCTAAATAGCTTAGAGTTTCCTACTCCGGCACGTCTTTCTTTCTATATGCTACTAGTTACAGAGTGGTTATTTGTTCTGTAGCTATCTGTGTAATATGTTAATACCTGTCTGGGCTGGTCTGGAGCATGTCTGGATGCGAGTGGAGCGGGACGGGACTCTGGGGTGTTGAGTTGGGTCGGGGTACGTATGCAAAACACGCATAAGTGCCTATCGAGGACTGACGAATGAGGCTGTACCTTGGAAACAACTTAAACAACGGAAGCACAGGTTTATCATTGTTTACTTGTAGATGGGTGCTGGGTATTTGTAATAATTATATACGATCTTGTATGAAGGGTCATATATCTATTCTTCTAAGTAGTGGTAACTACCAGAAAGACATTTAAATTAATGGTAATAATAAAAAGCTTGATAAAACAGAATAAACACAGGTGGTTTATCAACAATGGCGAATTCATTAGTTAAACTTTCGGGAGAATTCGATAAGTAAAACTTGCAAATAAGTTTATCGCTATTGTTCCAAGGTTCTACTACCTAGGTAGCTGTAGTAAACTTTTAAAAACGTGATCAGCACATTTCCAGCGTTATCTTCCATTCTCTTTTATTATACCGATTTTGCATAGTTCTCTATTACAAAGTTTTGTTTAGAATGTGTTTTAGGCTCGATAGGTATTGCTTATGCAAAGCAAGCTTGTAATCTAGTCCCAGTGGCCGCCAACCACTAATGAATGCTGAGAAGTCCACCAGACTCCTGACCCAGGTTTATCGGTTTCCTCAAATAATCTACTATGATAAGGCAGTGCCCAAACTATGATTTTACTCCAGTAGCCATCTACCGTCCATAGACCCCATGAATTTTTAATTTGCCCGAGGAGATAGCAACTCCATTTCCCACGCTTTATAATCTGGTCTATCAACGTTTTCGGTGACATGATGCGTGAAAATGCACGGCCGCGCCGGCCGAAAACTCTCTGGTGGGTTGCAGTGTAACTGTGTGAAACAGTACATAGGCGGCAATGGCGGATTTCGCTTGGTATTGCTATGTCGTAGTTTGAAACCGGTCACGCAGGGGAGAACCCCCCGAGTATTTGAGGCGCTTACGTACCAGAAGACCCCTTCAAGATACTATGTCCCTGTCATTGTCGTCGTACGACTTGGCGGCAGAATTCGTGGTTTGTAGGGTTACAGATCTTTCTCTGGAGTACGACTGACTCCTCGCCAACGAGTTGAGTAACATTCAATCTGCAGTACAAATGAAGGAGGGATGCTGTGTACAGTAACGCAGTCGCATCGTGGGCAACATTATTGGCCACATGAGGCGTTCGTAAAGTGTGTTTGAGTACTGATGTGGAATCTTCCGTCCTATAATTACCTAAGTATACATGCTCCGTGACGAGTGAATCATGGGGGTTTCACGTTCAAAATTGTGCTTTATTGGTTGTTTATTTGATATACGGTATGATAATTATTATCAATGGCCTTGATTCCGGAAATATCATGCAATTTATTGAGTAGGGAGGCCGCCACCACATAATTAATCCAGTGAGTCTATTTCATGCCAGAAACGCCTCGTATACTGTACGGTATGTGCCGTGTTACCACATATGCATAGTGATGTCTTGTTTTCAAACCTCCTGTCAGCGTCGGATGGAAGAATAGAGGCATTTTGACAGCAACACTTGCATGGATGGTGACGCCGGATTATGGTGGATCCATATGAAGTGATGCCCCCAGCCCAGCCAGAGACTAGGTACGTAAGAACTCGACGCACAAATATTGTCGTCAACCCCTGCTGTGAAACCAGAAAACAGTCCCCGGAGAAATCAAATGACCGCGCGGTCAGTCGGACGAAGACTTGCTGAGAGTAACCGGTGAGGAGAATGCCTAACTACCTAGGCATCCAACAACGTCTCGTCTACTTCCCAACCCTCCCACGTTGGAGCATCGAAGCCGTTGGGGCGCGTGGCACGCACGTGGCCGATTTTCAAGCCACTGACTTCAAGCGCTTCTCTTGGCCACCTGACAATACCGTCAAATCCCAAGCTATATGTGCTCTGCATCGCGCTGTCGGCAAAGAGCCTCGGGTATAGCCTGCGGATGCTACGGAGCGCACGCTTCCCAACCTCGTCCACTGAGTCGCTATGTCGCAGCTCAAAGAATTGGGGGTCATGGCGACGTCGTAGTTCATCTTGGACATCCGTCGGATATGAGCCTAGCGAGAGAAGAAAGAGGTTGTATTGAGAAAGGCTGGTTCGTAAAATCCAAGAGCCCCCCTGGGTAGCACGCCGATAAATGCCTGACAATGCTACAATGGTCCCTAAGATACCCGTGCAGTAATCTGACATGGGGAAGGGCGGTACCACAGGCTCTGTTTCCTCACGCCGCATAAAGTTGCCTTGCTCCCACGCTACGCCTGTTACGCAGTCTGCAATTTGCTGCCAGCCTGCGCGATCCGCCCATTCAGCCCCAGGGACGCCCGACCCTCCGAAACAGTCCTCTGCTACATAGATAATCCCACGGCCTCGCTCGGCTGCCATGGAGGCAAGGACATCGGGCGAGTATCCCAATCGCGCGATCGCACCAGGGCGGTAGCCGTCAATAATTACATCCGCGGTTGCAAGAAGCGTTTCGAAGATGGCACGGTCGGCGGGGTCTTTGAGGTGAAGTGACGTTGTATGCTTTCCAGCGTTGACGTCAAGTTGGAAGAACGGCACGTCGGGGATTTGGGTTGAGGTTATCTTCAGTACCGAAGCGCCGTGTGCAGCGAGCGACCTACCAATCGTCGGACCAGCGATCACGCGACACATTTCTATCACACGTATGCCACGAAGGCATTGAAATCGGTCGCCTCTATTCTCGAGTTCTACAAGCGGGACTGGCGGTGTAGATAGCTCAAGAGGCTGCACAGTAAAAGGGGGCAGCGAGTTTAATATGCGGCCGTGGGGGGTTTCCTTATATTGTTCTTGTGTAAGTACAGCGGTCCCAGATTGTCGGAAGTGCTGATTCCGTATTTCTAACTCTGCGGTAGAGAACCGTTTAACGGCACTCTCGATCGTCTTAATACATTGGCGGTAGTCGGTTAGACCGGGAGAGAACGGAGGCAATCCTATCATGCCAAGCGTCGTACTAGCATCTAGCGACCCGTGAATATGGTAGAATATGCCTGGATCTCGCGTTTCATACAGCCCTGCAGACAGGCGACGGTACAGGATGGACTGAGCGCTATGAAGGTCGGTATCTACTCATGAATTAATAGACGGCATGGAGAACTAAGGGTGGGCACCAACTAGGCAGTCTGCGGCTGATCTTTGGGTTAGATTTGTCAAGGCCGTCGAGAGTCGTAATGTAGGCTGACATCAAGAAACAAGTCACTTGTTCAAGATTGACTACAATCTCCCTGCGGCGCTCCTTACATTGAAGATCTGCAATAGCAGCTACTGCGCATCCTTCGAGCGCCTTGAGTGCTGCGCAGGCTTCCTGCTGCCGCAAAGGACAGGGAAAACAAACCGAGTCCCCGGTAGTAGAGCGGCTGTCGAATACTACGTCTTGAGCGTACGGGAAGAACTCAATTGGCAGCTCCGACTGAGAGGCTTGGAGTAGGATTTTTAAAGCACGGTTGGCATTATTGCTTACCGAATAAGAAGCCTCCCGGGATGCAACGGCTGGAGTTGGCGGCTGTTGATTGATAGTCATGTTAACTCGAGATATGACGACCTGGCTTGGAGATGTGTCTAGGAAATATGGAAAATAAGGGTCTAAAGATACACTGCTTCGCTGCCTTTAAAACCCAAGGACCGCACAACGCCACTAAATCCCACAAACATTTTGACAGCAGGGTCAGTCAGCACACAAGGTAGCAGGCGATCGTGACGCGAGCGCTGCCGCTACGATTTTTTGCAACTCGGAAGTGATCGCTGTCTTCGGATGCGCAAACTAGAACTCATCCGAGTCAGCTTGACCGGTGGTACGGGTTTGCCACAACTAGGCATCCTGGCCTATTGTCACAAAGCTGAGTGAGTACCGGCCTCCATTTCATTGAAGCTGAAAGAAAATAGGCCAATCCCCGGGCATGCAGCAAAGCTCCTTGGATGCGAACTAAAAGATATCTAAAAAAGTCTCGGCGTTATTAGTATGTCAGCTTGTGTAGTGCAGTCGGCAATGTGGAGTGATGGTGATAGCCGACAGTGAGCTATATCATATGCCGAACTATCACGTGGTCAAAAGGCGACAAGATTATACCCTGTCGTTCCTATAGTGGATGTCGAAATTACATCATAGACGAGTTCTATTGAAGAAAGATATGGGCATGATATATGCAATTGATTATTAACACAGGCCTAATGGGTCATCACAATTCTAAGTTTATAGATTAAACACTGCACTTGTTGTAAGGTGTAATATCTCAGTATCATATCTTGTAATTGAAAAACTCACAGATTTAGGTTGCGGAGGGATTGTCGACAAAGCAGCCAGACAGGGGAGAACAACCCTCGGTATTAGCAGACGAGACTACGGAGGCATGGGAGCATCGAAGGGTCACACTAGCAGAAGTTGAAAATAGCAAGAGACTGGCTTTGTAGAGGGAAGTCAAAAGACGTCTTGGGGTATATAATTACCCAAAGGTCATGTGTCGTCAAATGGTCAGGACTGATGATGTCTATGGCACCGAATTGTAGCATGGCCATTTAGTCGATGAACCGTCTTCAGCGTTTGGGCAGCCACTAACCGGGTGCATTATCCGGAGGAGCACGGAACCCCAAGGCAATGGATGCCTTGCAAGAAGTCGCGGATACGTGAATCTGTGCAACATGGCACGGCAGGGTGACCAGTAGCCCTCCCTACATAGAACTGATCGATGCACCTCGACTCTGAGTCAGTCAAGCCTCTTGATAGATAAGGCAAATGGGTTAGGTACGAACAGTATCTCTAATTATTACTGACCAATTAACTCGGAAGATTTAGTTCATAGGGTGTGTAAGGTAGTCTTCGGCATAAGTGATAGATAATTAGCAATGATATGGTGAACGAGAAACCACCGGGAGAAGGAGGCGAAGGAGCCGCAGAATTGTGGATTGCTCTCCGTTGGGGAGAATTATTATTGTGATGTATCTGCCGGGCTCGAAATACGGTGGACCTGGGATCACTCAGGTACCAAGATACTTACACACGGTTCATGGCTATACTAATAGCTATACCATGGATCCGCCAGATTAGCTCGACGAGAGCCTTAGCAAGCCAGGCGGTAAGACACAGAAACGCTGGTGGTATTACCGTACAGGGAACATGCTGGAAGTATCCACAGCTGTACTAACAGTGCAAGAGGAACATCTCGTCAGCTTGAACACCACATCTTCTACCGCACCCACCGCCAGCTTCTTTTCTATTTGCCTCTTTTACTGCCAAGTTCGGTACTTAGAAGGGCAGGTATTCTCCTGCACATATACATGCAGACGTTGATCGCATACAATCGTGGGCAAAGGGACTCGACTTTCAACCGGTGAGGTGTATTGGCCAATCGGACTATGATGCGTACATACTGCTTCATCATCTGCTCATCTCGTAATTCTGCACCACAGGGAGACAGACACCCAAAGAGATCCATCCAGTCAACTAAACAGGTACCAACTCAGTCATGTCAGCTGCTTTCCACAGTGCTACCTATCAAAGCGAATATATGAGCAATCATCTTTCTACTACCACAAAGCTCGGCGTAACAACCCAGTTTCGTAGGACTTGTACAGTACTGGTGCTACTCTTGCTGCACGCCTGTGATTATGGTATCCGCATGTATTCCTCTCCTACAGACTTCTTTTTGACAAGAAACTGTGCATTGAACCTGTAATAGTTGCATACGAGTACAGACGTCAACATGCGCCTCCATCATGCTGCCCGACCCCTACAGCATACCTTGCTACCTTGCTTTACCATCCACCCATTTCTCTTCCCTCCGGTTATACTCCAACAAGCGAGCGAGTCTGTGTCGTGGTGGTGTTGTGTTATATTCTGTGGTGTTCTCTGTTCTCTACTGTTCTCTGCCGTTGTGTGCTGTAGTGTGCCTATTAGTACACATGCCGGCCTACATGCTTCGAGTTTATTCACTTACGTGTTGAGGTATACACGTAGTCAGCGGGAGTCAGCCTGACAACCGGTTGAAGAAGTAGGCTACGCCTCTGCTGCCGCCTTTCTTTTCGCTCGCTCGATGCGTGTCCAGCGCCACCATCCCGCCATCCCGGCCTGAACGGCAGTCTCAGTTGATTGATCCGCGACTATATTGCCCAATCATGGCTTTTCCAAGCTAATAGCCCTGTATTATCATCATCTAATAAATTTCTCTCGTCACATCGGTCATGATGGACAGTCAAACGCGATCGAGACCAGGGTCCCCTTGACATCCCCATTGCCTGCCCAGAAAGCTGCCCTTGCTTTCTAGATGCCTACTCTCCTAGTCTCGCTCTTGGCTTAAACCGGTACTGCGCGCTCCTCTTCTTTGCTGTCTTCCTCCTTCCGACGCTGGTAGCCCGTCTCAGCAATCCCTCCTATCTGTTTTATCTCGGGGGCCGAGACTGGGGAAAGAAGGCCTCACGTTCTCACTGTTAGGCCGCTGGTGTATCCCCAGTGGTTGGGTGCTCCGTTCGAACTCATATTCAAAAGTCGTTCATCGGTGTCTATCGTTCCAAGATACTCTGGTATCTTGTCTACACTGAGAAGCCCGCTGCCGATGCCACATGCAGGTCGGTAACTGTATTAGACCGACACGATTGCCTGTCATTCCAAACAGGTAGAGCCTCCCGAGGGATCCCTTGAGTCTTGCGCCCCGTCTGTGTCCCGATAGGGCTGAAAGGCCCCTATTGTCCGCATCCGAGACCGATCACTCAGCAAGCCCGTGACCTCGGCGCCGCCCGCCCGAACCCTCAGTCGTTAACACTGTCTAACTTGAGCCCCGCAACTTCATAGCTCCTGATCGGATGGCGGATGTGACCTAACTCATAACCACTATGACACGACCTAAGGTTGATCCGGACAAAAGGCAACGTACTGCTCAAGCCTGTGATTCATGTAAACGTCGGAAGCAGAAGGTTAGTGAATATTTTTCGGTTCTTCTACTTCTCTCTGCAAGGCCCACATTTTCTGTGCGAATTTGTTCCCCCAACCTGCGTCTTCCTCCTAAGATCAAACTTCCCTACTACTAGTGCTCCGAGTGGAGCAGTGAGTTGCATACATATTTACCTGAATTTCAAGCCTTGTTTATGGCTCGGATAGTATTCAGGAGTTTAATGAATGTGGAATATCACCTGCACTGTCCTGGCTCACTTGACCGACCGCATTTGGTTCAGTGAGTGGCCGATGATGTTGAAGAGTACTCGACGAGCATCGTTCCGTTCAACCGTGCGACATTTTGTCCGTCACAAGCTCACTAATAGACATCTAATAGTGCAACGGCGTAAAGCCATGTAATACATGTACAAAACGACAACTTGAGTGTCAATATACGTCCAGCAGCTCAGAACACTCTGGCTCACAAGACAGTCCACCGTCTAAGCGCCGTCATGTGGACAGCTCATCAAATATTATGAAACCTCCTAATGAGACTAGGCAGGGTACTACGAGGAACAACTCATCAATAATGCCCTGGAACCAGCTTACCGAATCAGGGGGAATAGAGGCTGTGCTGGTCAAACCTGAGCACAAGCATATCGGGATAAGTCGTCCGCTTCTCGGAGAGACGGATGTTGATTTTGATAGCCGTTCCAAGCTCAGTAATGCCAGTGTGGCTGCTGATGAGGCCGAGGTATACCCTCAAAACAGAATGCTTCAGGACTCTACCGGAAGACTTCGTAAGTCAACATCCTTGTGACTTGTATCTTAGATAAAGGCTTTGTGCGGAATAATTATCGTATACCTATCTAAATACGACTCTCGTACTTCATCATGATGATCACCTTAGTTAACCCACAACATATATCGCAAGATTCAGTTTTCTTCATAGCAATAATGGGGGCTGACATCTTCTACAGTTTACATCGGCGACTCTGCTACTCTTTCGTATCTACAATGGATCCGTATGATTGTTGAAAACATATCTGGGCCCTCAGAGTTCACGACAGATCCTCGCCGGCACATGATCATGGAGAATACGATTTCGGTACCTCAAGAATTAAGGCCGACAGGGATCTTGCCCGACCAGCGAACGGCGAACATCCTAATAACATCATTCTTTACTAATGTATGCTGTCGTTGATCACATGACGAATACAGTACTGATGATAATAGACCGCAGGGTTTATTGAAGTCTTCAACAAGCATGCATTCTTGAAATCGGTAGAAGAGTGCTATAAAGACCCGCTCGGCGTTACCCCGTCTCTGCTATGTCTGCTGTATTTGGTTTTCGCCATTGGTTTAGTCATGGCTGCCCCTTCTCCTGGAAGTGATGAGGCCGCGGTAATCGACAAACTTCGCGATGAGAGGTCTAATCGTGCAGAATTGTTCTTTCGCAGCGCTAAAAGTCTCGCTGACCCCGTGTCTGGTTTCGAAGACGCCGACTTCTGGTCCATACAAGCTCTTCTACTGATGTCCCTTTACATGCTGTCGATTTCTAAGCGAAACGCGTCTTACGCTTATTATGGTGAGAACTATTATCACTAAGTTCTGTTCAGTGCCACAATATATGAGTGTCCCTTCTCGTAGTTGTATCTAACACTACTAGCTAGGGATGGCAGTGCGCTCTGCTTTTGCTCTAGGACTCCACAGAGAAGAGAGTATGGAAGTATTCCAACCCGAGGAGTGCTTGGTACGGAGAAATCTATGGAGAACACTGTTTGTTCTTGATCGCTTCCTTTCGGCATGCCTGGGCCGACCGACTGCCATTTCCGAAGAGGACTGCTCTAACAGTGCTTTCGAAACCCCAACAATCACAACAAGCTCTCCTACAAGCATGTGCTCTGAGTCGACACACCTAGCAGCACTCGAGGCTGCAGTCAAGACCTGTCAGGTTATAGGGATGACACTCAAGCGCGTTTATTCGAAGAGGAAGATCTCGACGGCAGTGGGCCAGGAATGTGCAGCTCACCTGGAGGCCTGGAATAGAGAGTTACCTCCACCTCTTCATTGGAGAAGGCTCCTAAACGGACCGGTCGACTTTGCTCAGGGTATTGCAATCTTGCACATCAACCTCCTTCATTGCCATTCGGTTATGCTATTGACGAGACCGTATTTCCTTTGCTTGCTTAACAAAAGCGCAGTGGGTTTAGTAGGCAGCAGTTCAAAACCATCGCGCCTCAGTCAAAAAATGGAGAACTTCGCTCAGACTTGCGTGGAAGCATCACAGCATACTTTAGTCCTTACGCAGGCCGTTTTAAATGGCAAGTATCTGCCGCAATGCAACCCCTTCGTCATGTAGGTAGCCCCATGATATTTCCACTGCAACAACTAACCGAGAGTAGACATTGCGTCTTTGCGGCCGCACTAATTGTATTGAGCAATGAGTTCGCGTCATTATACCATAATCCGGATGCCCGGAAATCAATTAATAGCGCAATATCGATTCTGAGGTTCTGCGCCCAAAATGACAAGCAGGCAGAGCGAGTATTGTACATTGTCGAGAGTTTCGACAGGGCGAATGAGCAACGGACACCGACAGCGAAAAGGTTATATCTACCCGGCCGAAAAACCCCGACACTAGCTACACTCTCGCAGAACAGAAGCCTTGACCCGGTCAGCTATTTCTTCCGCTCAAGGAATCGCGAGGTTATTTCAGTTGCTATGACATCGGAGTGTAATGAAGAGACGGTTTTGGTCGCCACGGCACCACCACAGATATCGTCGATACCTATGATCCCTTCTAGCATGCAGCAACCGAGTCCGGATGGAAATTTATCCATGAGCAGCGAGGTGACAAATACTGCCGGCATAGCACAGGGTGTTGATGACATGGAATTTGATCTGGACAGTATTTGGGGCGGTTGGAGGGACGCCTCTAACATCACAGATACTGTACATCACACTACTTTTGGCCCGTTCAATATCGGCCACTCCCAAGTCCACCCAGCTGGCCCCAATGTCATGTACGAAAGGGGGAGACTATAATATCCCGGCAACTACTCAAAAATAACCACTCTAATACAGGCAGACTGGACATAATGGTCTGTTCCCGGAAGGGAATGGACTCCAAAAGAAACGACTTGGTATATCGACCACGTCACTACGTTAATTTCTTACGGTCAGAGCGTTTCCGGAATTTTTGCTATATATTCTCATTAATGGGAGTTGTGTTTGCGGCTATCTACGGCGTCTGGCATTGTACGGCTGATGAAGTTTATACGTCGTCCTTGAATGCGTGGAGTATTCATTAGCTACATGGTCATAAAACCTAGGCTGTGTTATTTGATACCTAAATCTAAATTGTATGTTAGGGAAATTTAATGGTTATGTTTTCCTTGCGCTCTCCTTTGCTCAAGACTGATTTGAATTCCTCGTGGTATCAAGTCCGTCTAGTAACACTGATGTGATTCTGCGACGACAACTACATGTTCGAGTGAATTGAGTATTTTCACGGTACGCCTTCTGCTCCGGGAATGTTGGTCCACGCTAGCCATCCCATTTCTTCGTAATTACTTGCGACATAAGGGTCGATGCTCTGCCCCCAAGGTTCCTGGTCAAATAGTAAACCTTGGTACTCATCGCCACCAGAAAACAACCCCGGATACTGTTTCGTGTCGTCCTGGTTTATCGCCGAATCATCGTATGCACGTCTACTCTGGGGTAATTGGGGAACGTCGTCAAACTGATCTGTTCCGAGAAAAGATGGAGTCAAGTCTATCCACTCGCTTCCGCTGAAGTTCTGGGCTGAGTTCGAGCTGGATGTTTCAGACTGACTGGTTGCTGCCTCTAAACGGAGGCGATTTTCGGCTGCGGTAGTGTCGAAAGCTTCCCGCCCGTCCGAGAAATTACGGAGTTGCGAAATGGGAGATAGTACAGTTCCGATCTTGGCTAACTTGCTCACCAAAACAGGGTTCGCTCGCAAGGCCCGGATCTGTAGCTCGCGGTGTTTTGCGACAGATCTCATAAGATCTGGTAGAGGTTGCCTCATTGGATCCCGGGACATTCCCTCGGATAGATGTACGAACGCCTTCTTCGCGAGTCCCCATGCCACCTCATTCATGGGACCCCAGGGGCTTGTAGACAAGCGCACTAGTATGGTACTCATTGTGTGCCATTGAACGAAACTGTAGAGATACCAATTCCATTGCGCGGTTGCTGGTTGCTCTGCCAGTCGGAAAATATGCTCGAGACTAGCTATGGCAAGGGCGAAGGCCTTGTGAGACTCGTCCTCCCCATCAGGAGACTTGAAATTGTTCGCCACATGGAGGATGTGATCGAATCTGGTTAGTTCTACCGCGATAGTAGTCCTTATGAGGATGTGCAAGTGGCTATCTCCAGGCCTTAGATATTGTTTTACTTCTTTTGCCATACTTTTCCTTATTTCTGCAAGCGACTGAAGTTGCTGAATCAGAGTAGATTTATTAGAGAAGGGCTCAATAGTAATTGAGGACCTAAATTCACGTGCAAAATTCCATATCTTACATCGCAAGATGCACAGAGTCGAGTCGGTGTATTCATCATCCCTTGATGCCGGTAAGGAGGTCATATCGGGTGTGATATCGGCGTCGTTTAGGTTCGATGGCGGCTTGGTATCGAACAAGTTCTCTGTTATCCCAACATTGAACACCTGGCAGTCTCCTACACGACCATCGAGGAAACATAAATGATACCATACTCGTCGTCTGATTTCAGCATCAAACGGGGAGACGTTAGGGAAGTTGGATCCATCTCGATGTAACCCCATTCCGAACGCTATTCTTGTAAGCAGCCCAGCCAGCGTCCAGCTGGCTCGCTGTCCATCATCTTGCTTAACTATCTCCTGGTATATGATAAATGCTTGGACAGTGCTGATGTCGGTCGTGTTAAGGACCCCAGCCCGGGATAAGGCTTGTTCTATTTAACAAACCAGAAGTCAGTGATTGGAGTCCGCCATATTATATCAGAAGTGTCAGGGTCCCCAGGTCATAAAGGGGCGCGAGAATGTAGAGAACTGACCTGTGCCAAGTCTAAGTCGGGCAATGAGAGTTTTTCTATCCTCCCCAAAATTCTCTCGTACCTGGTACTGTTATTAGACAACGCGGGCCAAAATGTACTTGCGCAGTGCCTTACCTCATCCTCCCGGAGCGAAGTGACAGCAGCAAGAGAAATAGCGAACATCAAAGCTTCCATTCCCCGAGACATCGAATTGAATTTGCCTATTCCGCCATTGACACTAGTTAGTAATTAGTCGCTTAGAGAATTATAAGTACTTATTTCTAAGTACTTAGAAACAATAAAGATAAGAAGACCCGAAATTTTAGACCCTTTTCATCTGTTTGTTTTACCTTTAGCTTCTTTGATTGTCCGTGCTGTCGTTGGGGTATGTAAGACTTTGATGAACGGGTCGACATTTTCCAGAAATGTCTCCCAGATATAAGAAACCTGTGAGGGCAACGGCTGTAGGTTCTCATACATGACGCTCGTAGAGCCCCAGAAGAAAGGTACTCCCTGAATAGAGGGCCTAAGGATTCTTTTTTCGAGTGGCTCCAATTCAATGTCATTGTCTTCGACGGCTTGGCGGATATGTTTCACCTGATAAAAAATCAGCGCGCCAACTACTACGAAACCATCATCAGTTGGTTTACCTCATCGCAAATGACACCCCATAACCAGTTACCGACATACATGCTTTCATTATCGTTCATCACCAGCGTTCCAAGCTCGTGGGTGACATGGGCCATGTCTATAGCTGTCCTCTCGCGGTGCTTGCCCCCAAACCCAGTTTGCGATGCGCCGCTCGGTAAGTTCATGGCTCGAGTACCTTCGCGCAATGAAACGTCGTCCGCATGATTTCCCCTCTCAAGCTCCGTTCCCATTTTGGCGACGAAGCCTTCGAGCCTACGAAGCCGACCTAGAAGATCATCTCGCTTCTCCTTCTTGGCAGCGAAGGATGGAAGGTCATGTCTTCTCGTTGGAGTGCGGCCAGAAACCGGAAAACCACAGTCAAGATCTCCCTTCAAGCAATGAGAGCACGGATACCGCCGGTCGCAGCGGATCTTACGCCGTCTGCAGGGAAAGCAACTCCAAGGACTAACAGGTAGCTTTCCGGGGTCGGCTTCACCAGCGTAGGCTCGAATATTAGGGCTCGCCATCGATTGAGAGTTGGCAATGAGGGGTTCCAATCGAGAATGGTACGGTGTAAGTTGTTGTTCATCTGTCTGTTAGTTGAGAGGAAAATCACACTTGCACACTATCGTCTCGGACCACAGTATGGTCTACCTCCTTTAGGCTTAGTCAGTCTTGGTCCGAATGGTCCGAATGCCGTGCCTCCAGGATCCCCTTCCTCCGGCTTCCCGTGTCTTAAGTCTTGGCAATTGTTACGGGTCGGACATGGTGGTCCGGGTCCGGATTACAGCAACAGCTGACCAAGAACAACATCTTGAATTATATTGATTATACAATCAATTGACGGGATAGGTCATGACGGCCATTGTTCTAAAGCTTGAGCAATCTAACCTAAGTAGGCTCACGCTCCACATCCTTCCCGACCACATATCTACCTAGGTATATAAGAAAGCGTTACAACCGAGACTAATCACATATTCCGCATCAACTCTTTACATACCCTCGTCAACAGATATCCACATAAATTGAAAATTAGACAGTATGTCAAAATTGCAGCCTCTAATTGTTTATTCATCTGGCCCTGCGCCGAACCCATATAAGGTGGCGTTCGTGCTCGAGGAGCTTGGCCTTCCTTGGAAGTTCGAGTCACTCCCTATGCCTGATCTCAAAAAGGAGCCATATACGAACTTGAATCCCAATGGCCGTGTGCCCACTTTAGTAGATCCCAACAAGGACATGACTATCTGGGAGGTGAGGCTGCCCAAGAACCCTAATGACATCTCACATAAACGCTCAGTGCTGACGGTCTACTCTGCAGTCTGGCGCCATTGTCGACTATCTTATCGAGGAATACGACAAGGACGCCAAGCTTCATTACACCACGCCGAAGGAGAAGAGTGCGACACGTAGCTGGCAGTACTTCCAAGTCTCTGGACAAGGGCCGTACTTTGGACAGCTGGGTTGGTTTCAGAATCATCACACTGAGAAGGTACCCTCCGCTATCGAGAGGTACACAAACGAGGTCAAGCGAGTCATCGGCGTAATTGATGGGCATCTAGCCAAGAACGGTACCGATTTCTTGGTCGGTGACAAGCTCACGTATGCCGATTTGATGTTCATACCTTACTTCAAAGCTGTTGGGCAGGGCCCCCTCACGCTCTTCGCGAAGGACGTGGACACTTCCCAGTGGGTTCATTATACGGCCTGGATGAAGCGTCTTCATGAGCGGCCCGCTGTTGCTAAGATAGCAAAGATTTACGATGGTCTTTGGGAGCAGATTGTCGCCGCAACTGCAGCTGGCAAGCATTGATGGGAAGAACAGATTGGGATTCGGGGTTAGGGGCCGTGGTATACAAAGCGCGTGGATGACCTCTTTGCCCCTGTCGTGGCTTCAAGTAGTGTTGTTATATTCCTAACTACTCATTCACATATTGAATTCGGAAATTCAACCTATATATTTCAGCTCAGTACAGAAAATGGTGCGTCCAAAAGCTATCAAGTTGGCTATTATTGATCTTCTAAGTTGGAAGGCAAATTGGTCTGTTGTGACAAGGGCTTGATTTTAGCGGCTGCGAAAATCACTTGCAGTTAGGAGCACGTCAGACTGAGGTAAACTTCACTCAATTATCTGAAGGACATCGGTCCAAGCCCGATTCACCCCAAACTTAATACGTTCCCCTTAAAATATTTTTTTCTTAGCGACCACGCACCTAACTCCTATATAACTCTCGACCTCTTGCCACAAGTTTTAACAACTACAGCAACATCGGGACGTTATAATTTAAAGTACAACGCTTAGAAAAGCTGTACAAACCTACAACATCAACCTTAACTCGGGACCTTGCGGACGCAGCGCTTTTATACCGCCTCTTAAAGGACCAACTACCTTATACACAGCGTCGAGCACGAGCTCAGAGGGCGGTGCTAACGGATACGGTCGAACTATTATGCGCGCCCGTTTAAGGTTCGACTTGACGAATATTTCTGCAAAGGCTACATATTGTAGGCCTACTGGCCATATATGCTAGGAGATGGCTACCTGGGTATTCCACACCGCATGCCCCTAGGGAGGCCTGAAGGCTTATGCCTTCCCCCGGCGTTAAACAGGAGTTCATATTCAACTAATAATTCCCCAGGGGTCTAAAGGGTCCTTAGTTTCTTCTTTTCTCAAGCGATGTAACCTCGTCCCTTGACCTCTATTTATGTTCTTGTCTTCAGACCTGTTGTCTATCCCCTCAGTTAGTCGAGGCCTTCTTCGTAGACTCTTCTAGTCTCGTTAGCCTTGTAGACCAATAGATACGGCCTTCCAAACTGTATGTCTTGAATCAAGGCTTGGCAGGCTGGTCAGTGTGACATCTATATAATTTAGCGCGCACATACGTATGCTCGTTTCCAATGCATTTTTATTCTTGGAAGAAGCGGTCCCTTCGGAATCTCACTACGTTATAACAAAGTTAAGAATTCATCATTCCATGCTATCCGTAGAAGCCCGTCGCCGCTCATGTTATGAACCTTAACTCATAGGCAAGCTTCATTTTTCTACATGAATTCGCTACCGAGTATCTCGCCAGAATATTCGGCTTCAACTCTGAGTAGCGCTTTTATTCACCTCGGCCTTAATTTAATATCTAGAGCTTGGTTACGTTGGCACCCTGCTTGTTATGTGGCACTAGTTGTTTCAGCAACGTACTTCACATTCTCTTGTCATACACCCCTGGAAGCTATGTATTATGCCGCCTCAATGGAAGTACATGAAACATACTCTTTTATACAATGTTTCTTGGTGAGGGTTTGTTTACACTGGTAGTGTGTAGATCGATCTCTTGCGGTTTTTGGGGCAGAGAAGATCAATTGCTATGACGGGACGCACTCCTTTGTGGCCTCTTCTCATGAATTCACTGGCGTAGCTAATATGCGCTAGTAGTACCTATCAGAGGACTGATACCCGCGTCATATCGACCTCTTCGAAGTAAGGCTACCTCATAATTAGATGCATTTATAAATAATTCAAGGACTTTTGCAAGTTGTGAGGCTGTGATATGGTAGTAGCGCCCCAAGCAAGAGGAGTTGTATACCATGTACCAGACACGTGCCAAGCACCTAGTAAACATGTATCGCTTTTGAATGACACAGCTACTCCGAGTGACGGATAGATTAAAATGATTGACGGAATGCTAATGCTGTTCGTGCCTAGAACTCCAAATTTACCACCCCATATGTTGGCATTGAGTCTTCGAAATTGTAGTCAGGACGGGGCGATAAGACTCCAATAAATAATTTGCAATTGTGGCTATAATTAGAACTTAAGACGTGGTGCGCTGGACACTCAGAGTGCTGCCTGGCGTAAGAGAGTCGATTTCTTGAATGACTAGGAGGCGTTTGCACGCTATATGTGCATCGCGGAGCCCATATTAGGGGCGGGCCTAGCTCATCTCAGGATGAGGCTCTCGGTGGCAGCGCCGCACATAGTTAAAGTAATACTTGATTGACTGATAAATAACTTGACCAATCAAAACAAAATAACGATTCAGAATTACTTGCCCAATCAAAGCAAAGATTTTTATTATTTATAAATAACGTAATTTATAAGCGAGTCGCGCATACAAGCAAGTCGCGCACTTTCTACTACTTTATTAGGTTTAATTATTAATAACTTTATAACTAAAGTAGTTATTATTAAAAATTAATCGGATTTTAATTTATTACTTGTTTTTATTTTTTTATTATAAATCCTTGTATTATAGCCGGTTTTGCTGTACTATCTATAACATTGTTAGCGTAGCATACTTACTTTATTACTACTATAATTTTTCAACGTTTATAACTATACTAAGTTCTGCGTATCCTTTTAAGTAATTAAATTAGTTATATTTTTTATAATAAAACTATTTTTATTTTATAAACGTTTTTTTTTACCCTTTTAACGCTTATTTAATACTTTATTTATTTTATAAAGCTTTTAGTTTTTATTGCTTATAAAAGTTAATTAATATATTAATATTTAATTTAACTTTATAAGTTAGTTAATAGTGTTTAAAATTAGCTTTAAGGAGCTTTTTTAATAACTAAAGATTTAATTTTTAATAAAAGTTAACTACGCGGTTATTTTTTTAGTAGTTTTTAGCGTTTAAGCAACTTAAAGTTTAAATAAGTTAATAATATTAAAAATTAGCGTTAATAACTATAATTATATATTTAGCTTTAAAATTATAGCTTACGGATTATAAAATATTAATCTTAACCTTTAAAAACTTTTTAAAATATTTAATTCTATAAAAATAACAAAATAAGCTTTTTTAAATATAATAAAAAACTCGGGTTTAATAATATAATTAACATATAACTTAATAAATTTATTAATTTAACAACTATATACCTGCTTTAATATATTATAAAGCTTAACGTTAAATAGTTATATTAAATATAATAAATAAAAAAACAAAAAAATAGTTATAATATTTTATTTTTCGTAAAGCTTTTCGAACTTAGCTAATATATAACTTTTATATTAGTTTAGTACTAATAATTAATATACGCTTATTTATAGCAGCCGAAAATATTTTTTAAAATATTTTATTTATTTTAATTTTATATTATTATTTATTTATTTATTAAAACTAATATTAAATACTTAATTTATTAAAAAATTAATATTTTTATATTAATATTAAAAATAAAAAACGTTTTAAAAAATAATATATAAAAAAATAAATAAACCGCGTAAATTAATAAAACAAATTATTATTAATTATTTTTTATTATTAAGCTGTATTATTTTACGCTTTTTACGTTAATTAGCACGTATAATAACTATATATAAGCAGATTTAGCTTATTATAAACCTAGTTTTATTAAAGTTTTAAATATTATTATTATAAATGTTATATTATGTTTTTACGTATATATAACGTTTAAACTACGTTTTAATAATTTTTAAATCTTTATATAATACTTTTTGTTATAGAGGTGTATTTATGGTTTTATGCAGTAGATTCTAGATTTATATATTAATTATAAGCTGGAGAAGAAAAGTAGCTTTAAAGGCTTTAATCTTTAGCAGTAAGCTATTTAAATAATTTATAAATAAGTATATATATAGGTAAGCTATAGCACTAGCCACAACTTAGCTACATATACTATATTTATATATACGGGCCAACCATTTACTACTAAGGCTACTAGCTGTAACTACCCCCCTAGCTCTTTTTACTATAACAAATTAAGTATAAAACGTTAATAAACTGCTATTATATAAAGAGCTTAATTGTTATAACCTTTATTTTTAAAACGTATATAATTTTTATAAAATAACAAACTATAAGTTTTTACTTTATATATAACAAAGCTATATTTTTTATAATAATAATTATTTTAACATTTTTACTTTTTTTTACGTGTAGAATTAAGTGCTATTTAGCCTTTTAATATTTAAATAAATATAATATTAAAAAGATTAACCGGGTTAACGTTTATAAATTTTTTTAAAACTAATTTAACGGGTATAATACTATTAATTTTAATTTTACTTAGGTTTATAAGCGTAGTATTTTTAAAATAACTAGTTTAACTATAATTTTAGCTACTTAGTTTATACTTTTGCTTAAAACTATTTTTAAAACGGAGTAAAAAACTAATAAAAATATTATATTTATTAAAGAGCGTTTTATAATTGTTAATTTTAGCTTATAATTTATTAAAAATAACCGCGCGTAGATTTTAAATATAAAAAATATTAAATTATACAGAAGTATTTATATTTTAATTATTTTTTTTTTAAATTATAAAAAATATATATATTATATTATTATTTTTTATTTTTATTGATTTAAATTTATGTAATGTTTTTATAACTTTATTAAAATTATTATAAATTTAATTAAATATTAATATAATTATAATAAAGTTTTATTTATTAAGTTTTATATATATAAGAATAGGTTTTATAATTTATTAAACTTTTTATTTAAGTTTTTTATATATATAAATAAACTTGGCTTTATTTAAGCTAATTATATTATTATTAATATATAATTTACTTTTAAATAAAAATAGCTATATGTTAAATTTAGCTAAGCTGGATAAAAAAAAAGGATTAAATAGGATAAAATAAAGCTTTTATATAAAAGTAATAATAATATAATTATTTAAAATAGTTTAAAGCTAGGCGATTTTATTTATATAGTTTTAGTAAATTAAAATAATTTTAGCTATAAATTAGTTTAAAAGGTTATTTTTAACGTTTTAAACAACTGTTTAAATAAAGTTTTAAATATATTAAACAGTAAGCCCGGCTTGTAGTTAAGCTATCGAGAAAGATATAACTATAAGTTAAAATAAAGTAATTTTTAGTATAAAATTAAATGTTTTATATTTTAAGGTATAAAAGCGGAAATAATAGGTCGGAATTAAAAATAAGTAAAAAGCCGCAAAAAAGTGTTTAAGTAAAAGGTTAGCTAAACTGCTTGTAGGATTTAAAAGGATATATTTATAAGTTTAAAATATATATAATTTATATAAAAAGTATACTATAGGGTATTTTTAAAAGAAAAATAAATAAACTAATTAAAGGGTTAAATATAAACAAAGGGCTGTAAGGGCTTTAAAACAAAGGGTAGAAGTGGCTATAAAAGGTAGCTATTGTATGGATTTTTATAAAAATGCTTGTAAGCTTTTAAAGATTATAATTGGCTGTTTTATATAAAAATATACAGGTAAATCGGCTCTAGGTGTTTTATTTTACTAGTAAAAGTTGTCCGATAAAAAAAAATATAGTAGATTAGTTGCTAGCAACGCTTAAAAAAGCTTATAATTATTATAAAGGTATATTCGCGGTTTTATATAGTAGATTTTAAATTTATATATTAATTATAAGCTAGAGAAAAAAGGTAGCTTTAGGGGCTTTAATTTCTAGCAGTAAGCTATTTAAATAATTTATAAATAAGTGTGTGTGTAGGTAAGCTATAGCACTAGCTATAACCTAGCTATATATACTACACTTATATATACGGGCTAACTATTTACTACTAAGGCTGCTAGCCGTAACTCTTTTTAATAATTATAAACATATATAAACCGTGTTTTAAGCTTTTTATAATAATTAATAAAATTATAAACTTATTGTTTATTAATTAAAAGTACGTTACGTGAATTATAGAAAAAATTAGCTATATTTTTTATAATAATATAAACAAAAAAATATTCTTGTTTATTTAAATTAAAAATATATTTAAAAAAAATATTTTTTTTAATTAAATTAAGTTTATATATATTAGCGTAGGTTTTATTATATATAGTACGTCCGTTTATTTTATTGCGTATTATAGTAGCAAAAACGTTATAAATTTTAAAAACGCGTTAAATATTAATTTTTTTAGCTAATTAAATAGCTTTAATAATAAGGATTAAATTAACTTTTTTTATTTAAATAAATATTATATTATTATAAAATTATTATATAATAAAAATAAAGTATACGCGTTAATAAAAAAAATACATAACTTGTTTATATATATAACTTGTTTATAAATTACGTTATTTATAATTAATTATAATTAATTTTTTATATTTTTTTTTATTTTTTATAAAGTATATTTAACAAAAAATATTTCGTAGTAAATATTTCTCTTGTAGTAAAAATTTTTTATTAATAGCCTACGTTACACTTAGCTACAGCTAGCCACACCTAGCTACACTTAGTTATACCTAGCTATATATAAGTACTTACTTACTTACCTGCTTACACCTAGCCTAGCCCTTACGCGAATAAATAATATTACGCGTGTTATTATTAAAGCTATTTAGAATTAATTACGCTTTATAAACAATAATACGAAAAAAAAAAAGCTGCTAACCCTTGAATCCACTTACTTGGTTTGTTTAACCAATTAATTGCTTAAGTTAAGTAAGCTAAACGCTCGATTCAGTTAAATAAAGCGATTTTAAGTATTAATCAAGTTAAATCAAGTTAAAGCGATTTATTTAACTTGACTTAACTGTGTGCGGCGCTGCTCGGTGGCTCTCAAAATGCGTCTGTGTTTAAGAGCGAGAGCGTCCTCCACCACGCCTATTCGCGCCGGGTAATAGGCAATCTGTAAATCCTCATAGATGTTTTAATCTGGCTGCGAGTTTTACGTGGGCTTTTAATATAACATGTCCTAGATGTTAAAAACTTGTTAGCGGACCTTCCGATCGTCAACTTTATTGTGGGCGAGGGGTATGAAGGGCTATTGGGGCCACTTCCGCTAAAACGTAGAACTTAGTTCAGAAATTAAGATTACCCCGCTTATACTTTTCTACTTACAATTTTATAAAATTATTCAACTTTTAATTGCTAGCCGGAGTAGTTTACTGCTTTAGCCCTATACTACTTATTTAATACAAGTAGCGTAAAGCGTAAACTAGAGGCCCCTTCGACCCAGGGGCAAGGAAGCCTGAGTTTTTAAGGGCTTTAGCTATAAGGCCGCCTAAGCCGCCCTGGGCTATATAAGCTACAGCCCACGCAGCCCACGCAGCCCATGCAGCCCACGCAGCCCATGCAGCCCACGCAGCCCGCGCAGCCCCTTGCAGCCCCTGGCAGCCCCTGGCAGCTTTTGCCAGCCCTTGCTAGCCCTTTGCAGCCTTTGCCAGCCCCCCTTAAGCCGCGCAAGCAAGCCACCTACCTAGGCTACCTAGGCCACGCAGGCCACGTAGGCAAGCCACCCACTTAAGCCACCTAGGCTACGTAAGCTGCGGAGGCGTGGCTTATATAGCTTGCCTGCGTAGCCTGTATAGCCTTCGCGGCCTAAGTAAGTAGGTGGCCTAGGTGGCCTAAATGGGTGGCCTAGGTAGCCTAAGGGGGTGGCTTGCCTGCGTGGCCTGCGTGGCCTAGGTAGCCTAGGTAGGTGGCTTGCCTGCGTGGCCTAAGTAGGTGGCTTACCTGCGTAGCTTAAGTGGCTTAAGTAGGTGGCTTGCCTGTGCGGCTTAGACCGGCCGTAGCCGCGTGCATGCAACGGAAGCCGCTTTACGCGTTTTACGCGGCTTAAGCCGATTAAAGCCGCGTGCATGCGATAGAAGCCGATAATTGCAGACGTCTTCCTAAATAAGAAGGCAAAATTTCCTATTTGGGCCACAAAAAATTCCCAGCCAAAATTTTAAACCAAGGAAACCTTCGTTTTACTTAGTTGTACCTCCTTCGCTAAAAACTCAGGCATAAGCTTGTACGGCCTTTTTTTTATTATATTTATTTATTAAGCTATTTTAGTAGTACGTATACTAGGTATAAATAGCAGGATTACGCTGCTCGGTGCTCAGGATGCTAGTTCTTATACTCCGTAGTTGCCTAGTTTACTAAGCGCTGCCGCCGCCGCCACCTCCGCTTTAACCTCGGCCTCGGCCTCGGCTCTATATAAATATGACCCTAATACCAAATACTAAGTGCTAAGTGCCAAGTTCTACGTTTTGGCGGAAGTAGCCCCAATGGCCCACCGTCAAGGGGTATGAGGAAGGGTGTTATTACTTGCATAGAGATGTCAGAATCACAGCGGGCCGCGCATACACGAGTCAACACCATAGACCCTGGAGCCGATGATCTGTCAATATTTGATGGGACACTTTAAACTTGGAGACTTACAATCTGATGTGCTAGATAACGGAAAATCGTCCGATAGGTATTGTATAATTTGCAGTGTTGAGTGATCCGGAGCGCAACCCCTTACGAGGTCGATCACATCTGATGTGACAGGTGAGCAACATGATGCAAGCCAGGTATATTCGGGAAGTCTATTCGCCTAATTTAGACCTTCTATGAAGGCCACTAAGTTTAAAGGCAAGATGTGTTGGCGGATGTGGAGAATGGAGAGCGCTGTGTATCACTGCCCAGTCCACATCATTGTTGAGAGTTTAAATGAGGTGCTGGCTAAAGTCAGGAATTGGTACGACGAATCAGATTATGCGGCGGAAATAAAGTAGTGGGAAAAAAATGAGGCGTAACATCGGTGTGCAACCCCTGAATCGCGTTATGTTCATTTTAGCCTGGTCGCTGTTATCTTTGATCTACTGGCCGTTATATATTTTTAGGTATGTATACGTTCCGAGATATTGAAACCATCAAAAACCGAGGCAGAACAACCCCTACCCTCAAATCAGAAAAGTTGCCAATAACAGGGGTATCCAAATATAAGCCACGCCAAGACCAAGAATATGATCCGATATCCTAGGAGCAGCACCTTGAACCAACACTGGTGTTCCGGTTGTTGGCGTATCATCAATGCTGCAGATATTCTGGCAGCCTTCTCCGTCCCTTTTCACATTAGACAGCAACGACGTCGTATCGTCGGTAGTTTTCGCATCGCCCGTTGAATTGTAGACAATATCGATCCATTGTATTTGGAGATAAGCTTCGCTACCGGCGCTCATATTCCCTGACCACTCTCCGCCATCAGACCAGCAGTTAAAAATGACCTGACTTGGATCGCGAGGGACTTGGAATGCGATCGATGCAACTTCTCTGCCGTCGATATACCAAGTCGTATCTTTTGGGGTCCAGTCCATTCGGTGAACAGACCATTGTGTCCAGTCTGCCTGTATTGGAGTGGTCGCATTCCGAGTAGCTGCCGGGATATCATAGCCTTCCCCTTTCGTGCTATACGATGGCTGATTTGTGTATTGGACTTTGTCCTTGGGGTCCATGGTCCGAATCTCCAGATCGGACTCTTGGACAGAGGCGATTTGCGACGAATCACCGGAATCTCTGTATGTGAACATGGCCGTCACTGCGCCGGGTGCGCCGATCGTTCTGGCGTACATTCGGACCGAGAGAAAGTGGTAAGCTTTCGAAATCGATTCGAACTCGGCAGCCGACTGGTAGTGCTTATATCTCAATGTCCTCATTGTCATGAAGGTGTCAGATGTAGGGTTCTCATCCGTATTCTTTTCGATATAAATGTTATTGGGAGAATTGACCAGGAGAACTGGCACGTCCCCTGAGTCCACCGAGTCGCTGTTATTCCATCGCTGGATACCCCAGACCTTGGCCCAGTCATCGTCAAGGAAGTATTCGCTCGTTTCATCAGCATCGGTACTGTCATATGGGTCCTCGATGGGATGAGGTACGTTGGCATATTGCGTAAGAGCTCGGAAGTCGAAGAAGTTGTGTGTTGTGAAGTAGTTCGCGCTGGTATCGTTGGTCACGTAGCAGTCACATTGTCGGTCGCTGACTTCTTTAAAACAGGCAACTCGACCTAGAACCTGAATAATAACAAAGAGCAGCGTTTGCAGGGATCGGCTGGCCATCCCGACTTGAAATGACCAATTGCCCAGCCCCATGAGGCCCCGTTCGTTTTGTCACTCTCAAGGCGCCTTGGGCACTTGCGACGTAGATCAGGAGGGTCGTGTCCAAAATTGATGGGTTTCGAGCACAACGTCCTTGGGCAGCCAGCTTGCTTTTATTAATGATGGCTCGTGTCAAGTGTGGCAGAATAAAATAGAAGAGCTGAATGGTGCAGGGGTGTAGGTAAGACAAAGAAGGATAGCCAGTCAACTTATATAGCATCCAATACACAATTCATAATGCATATGAGCAACAGTTTCTGTTTGGCATAGACAGCAGGACCTAAATCTGGCTACCCTTTACGGATTTGGAGAACAGAAGAACAGCCTATAGCTAGAAGGCTGTGCGATTTGTAGTCCCTTGCCAACATCGGACATGGTTGGTCCTAGAAAACATAGCTGAGTAGATTAAGTTCTACGTCGGCCAATATGTACGGGAGGGAACTTTCTCTTGGAAGTTAAGCTGGGCGCAATGCTCAGTGGCTGTTGGGGAGGGCTAGATCAATACAGCCTATGTATGCGGTTTAACCGACGTACGGCGGTGGTTTCCCATTGGATAGAAACTAGGATATATAAGGTCTCGACCTTAAAGAAATGGTGATCTCCAGCCACAAGGTTGCAATTGAATGCTTTAGCCTGCCGTTGACAACTGCATATTGGGGGCAGCGCATGACATGCATATATATATCCGTGTTGGAAATGAAAGGAACAACAAGAAGATAAGTGGGTTAGGGAGTCTGATAAAAGCTTCTCTTGAAGAAGACAAGGACTCGAAAAATAGCACGCGCTTCATCTGAGAGTCTGAGACCACTGCAATCTTGCGATTGGCCCCCGTCGTGGTCGTGGGCGGAGGGAGTAAGTGGCCCCTGAAACAGGTGAAACTGATGAAGGCGTGCCTGATCGAATGTCTAGACCCCTAGCGGATCAGGGGATCAGGGGGCCACGGAACGAGCCGGACTGGGGTCTCTGGATCGATCATCTGAACTAGGTACTGTAGATACACTAGATATCGTTCATGTATGAAATGGTGATCATGGATCTGAGACTGGGTTCTGAACTTTCAAGAAGCCGTTGGACCCGCGAGAAGGGTAAGTGTGCTTCATTACTCTTTTCAGCCCTGATCAAGACGATGTTATGCCATCTGGAAGTTCAACACCAACACGTAACATGTTGTAGACGCTAGCGCTGTCTTCGCTTTCCGGTCTGGCCCACGATGTGCTGATGTGCTGATGTGCTGATGTGCTGCAACGTTGCCAACTTGTTAATGGGGGCCGATCATTCATTTATTCATTGCCCAGGCGAAGTTAGAGGAAGCTAACAGGTGCTGCACAGCACTGACTGTGTGCTGCACTATACCTACTGCCAGCAGTGCTAGGTATTTAGCGAATTTAGGTGCCTACTTAGGTAGGTGCCTAGGTACCTACTTGTAATGAGCGTCGGTGGCCAACCGTTTGCTGGACCGAAGATGATCCGATGCCGATAACCGACAATCGATTAAGTGAATGCAGCAGCGCGCGATAAGGCCAAGCCTACGAAGCCCCCGTCATCCGCGGCGAAGGAACGGCCTACTGGATCTGGATACATCAGCGGCGCAAGGGACTTTCACGATTGCCTCATTCTCTCTCCACCTCTCCTTGTTGCTAGCCTGGGTGTGTCTCAGAAGTTCTCGCGCGACAGCTGCCCCTTAACCATAAGTTGCACCGACTTCGTCGCCGCTCTTCTCCAGCATGTGTTTCCTCGACCATTCTTCTTTGCCCATATAGACCGTTATATTAATTTACCTTGTAGCTATTGCATCACCATGACCGCGCAGCCAGTCGTCTCCGAGGCTGAAGGGTCCAGCCCGGCCACCAGCCGTGACAGCCCTGAAAAGAGCCCTCATGAAAGCGCCGTACAGGCACAACACAACACTCGTCATGATGCCGCTGAATCCTCACCATCTACCTCTGGCGACGAGTCTGCGCAGACACGCTCAACTGCCGAATCCAACGATCCTGGCGCTTCCGGTCAAGAAACGACTGCAGCGTTCACCAGTGCCACCGAAGAGCCAGCCGCCGATAAATCTGATGCTCCGCCGCTTCCCGACGAACCCCTTCCTGCCGCACAAGACGATGGCTGGGACTGTCATTGGGATCCGGCGCACCAGGCCTGGTTCTTCCATAACCGCATTACCAACAAGTCGACCTGGGATAATCCCCGAGTGCCCTCGCAACCCCAAGCATCGAAGGACGCCAATACTCAGCTTCAAACGCCGCCTGCTACTGCTGTTCCCCCCGTGAATGAACGATTACCGGCCGGTGGCTACAACCCTGCCATCCACGGTGATTATGACCCGAATGCCTGGTATGCCAAGAACGGCCAGGAGGACGATCAGCCAGAGGTCCCTGTAATGGATACCGCTACCGCCTACGCTGCTATCGGCTCCTTCAACCGTTTCACTGGCCGATGGCAAGGCGACGACCAGAATCCAGAGCGCCACAACGACGAGGCCAAGTCACGCCGCCAGATGAACGCCTTCTTCGACGTTGATGCCGCTGCAAACGCACACGACGGGCGCAGCTTGAAAGCCGAGCGCTCTGGCAAGAAGCCTACCAAGACCGAGCTCAAGCACTTCAAGGAGAAGCGTCGGGCGAAGAAGGAAGAGAAGCGCCGAGCTTGGCTCCGCGACTAGCCCATGGCACCAGTTTCACTATTTTGTTCATGGATTTGGAGTTTTACGGCTTGTACTTGTCCCCTGACAGTAGGTTACTCGCATTGCATGAGAAAGGCGTTGGTGGCTGTTTTACATCATACGGATCGACGAATGCGGACTATTGCATCTAGAAAGCATCTGGAAAGCATTGAAGGTTTGTCCTCTGTCATAAGTCTGGGATGGGGTTGGACGTTGCGTTTTGCGTACGCGGCTAGTTGGTTGTACAAATAAGGACGTGGATGGAGCAGACCTACACTTGGCTGTGGTTGCTTGCTCGGGCATCCGGATTGCATGGAAACAAACGTCTGCGTTGCTTCCACGGCCTGCGCACCTGTTGATATTATACCCACACACTTGTACTTAACACTGCTTTGAATCGACGAATTACCCTTGTACCCCCCGCCTTCGCGTAGATTTTCATTGCTACTATTGTGCAATATACCTTAGTACCTTTCACATCTCAGCGGATGCTACGCTCGCCGCGGTCCGGACATCCGCTCGTTTCTTGGCCGTTACCAATAATAAAACCCTGCAGGGTTGCTCGATAACACATAACATCAGACGATGAAGAATATTGCTGTTGTGTGCTCTACTATTAGAATCCACTGATTTTTGCTATTGGCTGTATATATATAGCATAGCAGCTACAGAGTGGTAATGACACCCACGGATGCATCTTTATCCTCCCCGTCATCAACTTCACCGGTCCTCAATGATCGATTCCGGGATGCAACTCTGCTTGGAAACCGGCTTGGCTTTGGTCGGGTAAAGACTCTTTTTTTCATTCGCCATTCTCGTCGTCGTCTTCTTCGTCATCCGAATCCAGCTCCATGTTTAGATGCACACTCTCATCATCACTGCTCTCGTTTTCGCCAGTCTGGACCGCTTCTGCCGGCGCAGGTGTGGTGGTAGCAGGAGTAGCATTGCCTGAGGCGGTAGTACCAGGGCGGCCTGAGATGGCGGGCGCAGTAGCCGATATGGACGCGTCGATCTCGACCCGTTTCGAGAGGCTGATTTCCGCGGCCGCGTCTTCGTTCTTCCGCTTTAGGGAGCTCGCCGATGTGGAGGAGGGTTCTACGATAGTTATTTCTGTCCGTGACTTGACACTTGTCTCCGACGGGCGCGCGAGGAAGGGCGTCTGGACGGGCTCTGCGCTGCGCATTGGAATGGGACTGGATGCCTTGAACTGGGCGGTTGGCGCCAGAGGAGCTGCGAATGCGTCAGAGAACTGGGCGTCGAATCCCTGGGCAAACGAGAACCCGTTGGTCTTAGACTGTGTCTGAGCCTCTTCGTTTTCTTCTACAACCATTGCGTCATCGGTTTCCATGAATTCGCTGCGCGGCCCGGTAGCCATTGGCCGGAAGTTGAAGCGCAGCACCTCTACGCTTTCGTCCTGGGGGAATTGCTGGGTGAGGTATGGTAGGATTACTTGGGGCGTGCGCCCGCTCCTGTCCCGAGCTGGATGAAGGATGCTTGCTACTTGTGCATCCCTGTTGCGACCGAGGATCGCTGACTTAAGCATCTGAGACCGTAACGAGGAGGGAATGTGTTGTTGTGGCAAGTGACTGAAAAGTGTAGTCAATAACATCTCGGCTGCGGTGAGGTGCTCGGCGCTGAGTGAAATTGACATCGTATCGTCCCGTGATTTGCCTGGGAGGAATGCATCGGCGTTTTGCGACATGGTTTTAGGCTTCTGTCCATTCTGGGATGTAGAAGAACTTTGTGGCTTAGGCTTGGGCAGATAGCCAGCTGCTCCCAGTAAATCACGACAACAACACTTCATAAGAAGGCCTAGACTTTCAACGGTGAACTTAGGTAGTGTCGGGCCGCACAAGTGCAATATATCCTTCACCAACATGAAAATGGTCGTTCGCGCTTGGGGTAGTCGATATATGGACTGAAAAATCCGCAGAGCCTGATCCAGAGTCTCCTGAGCTAGCGGGATGTAGTTCTTTTCTAGTCTCTTGATCAATGCAAGATGCATCCTCATTGCAGCAATCTGAATATCGGGGAGCACTGTCCAAAACTCGTCTCTTTCCTCTCTTCCAATAGCAGGATTCATCCCTGAATCAAGTCTCTCCTTGCCAGGCGACGGTGGTCTGATTGAAGATATTCTCGAAGTAGCATCAATTAACGCGGTAATTGGGACAGTGACAGCTACTCGAGTACGACAGTGGAGATATTCACGGATGAAGTCGAGCAAACCAATGATCCGCTCACGTCCAGCCTGCACGCCGACCCAGCGAGGAAGTTGATCTGAATCACCACCACCACCCTGGGGTTCAGCATCGATGTTGACTGGTTGGGGTTTATAGCCAACCGTTGACTCCCAGGTTTCCTGAACAGTTCGGAAAACTTGATCAGCTGTGGAATGCAGCGTCTTGATAAGTTCCTCAATATGTTTAGTCCACTCGGTAGAATCGCCGCCTTTCGCCGCTGTCATGTGAAGCCGGATCGCTAAGCGTCGGCTGCTCACCTGCAGCGTGGTTGGGATCAACACATTGTCCGAAATAGTCGGGACCAAATAAGGCCGTATTTCAGCCTTGAATTTCCCAGCAAATTCTCTAAGAGTAGTAGGGAAGAGTGGCACCAAAGTGGAAATTGCCTCGAAGATGGCCTCAATAAGACTATAAGGAGCTTTCCCTACTTTGCTGGAGGCCGGGGGCTTCAGTATCTGTAGACAAGCTTTTGCAAACCCAGATAGATTGGGCGTTACAATCTCTCGTACCAGGGTTGGGTATTCATGCATCAACGCGAAGATCTTAGTAATTGTCACAAGACATAAGTCTTTGGTGACGGTAGGATCCTTCTTCTGCGTGAGGTTAGCTTCTCGCCGTTCTAAGAGACAATAGTGTTGAGTCGCACCTGTATAATAGAGATCAATCCTCGCACCCAGGGTTCAGAGGTGCGGAGACATTCCCAGCCCCCGTTCTCGACGACCGCTCTTACTAAAGCCGCTCCGACGAAACGGCCCTGGCTTGTCCTTCCATTGAGAAGAGTAGTTATCTGAGTTTTCAAGCTGTGAACAAGTATAGCGGCCTCAGGAGAATTTTCCGAAGTCTTGGGCTCTACCGGCCGGGAGAGAGTTTCCCGACAACGCCCAACATCCCTGAGAAGGGCTGGTAACTGAGGTGGCAATTGCTCAATTTTAGTTGATGTCAATCTTCGGCAGATGCTCCGGAGCTCGGGTGGTAAAGAGACAAGAGCCATTGAGGAATGGGACAACGACCGGCACAGTTCTCTCAAGATCCGATATAGAGGTCTCACAGAACCGGGCTCCTTATGATGATTACATTAAGAATGTAAATGAATCCACATATAGAACAACACGGCACCTACGTGTATGGGTAGCAACATGAAGTGTACTTAGGTGATGGGATTTAAGCTTGAATTTTCCAAGCTAGATTTTGGACCCTTCAATATCTAGGTACCCAGGTAGTACAGATTATGCAGATAAGCAAGCTTGCGCCAGGCCGGCATCCAGCTAAGCTAGTGTGCCCTAGCCACACTTAGCCACAAGCAAAAAACAAAACAAGCTTGTGCAATCAGTCTAAGGACGATGACATCGCACACAGGGGGCCCCTGATCTCTGTCCCTGTCGGGCTAAACTCACTGTCCTCGTGCTTTGACAGGGATTCGCCTCTACCGCTCCCGCTTCCTGCGTATGGGTACCTACAGCACACGTACACGACACTGAAGTCCCAATCCCAATTTATCGATCCAACAATTCAGACATCACGGCTTTGCTTCAGCTCGCCCGACTACCACCACCTAACTTTCCATGCTCGAGATGGTTTCGCAGGCTCCCATCGATCAATAGCGCGATAGTCTCGAACCCGGGAGGATCTATCTAGCTGGATAGCTAGTTGCTAGGATGAGTGTATGTTGCGTCTCCCGTTGTTGTGATAGGGGCATCTCGGGTAGCTGCTGACGTGGTCTTCGTCCCAGAACCCGATCAAGGCGGCTCAGTACCTGAACAAATTGGAGGACGCGCGATGCGAAGGAAGATGGGATGAAGTGCTGGAACTGGTGCGCAAGGTGCGCAAGCATGCCAATGATCGAACCTGTACGGCCTTCAAGCCCTTGCCACGCACCCCTTCGTTCTCGAGAACGCGAGATAGGCTGACGAGGCCATGTCCCTTCAGGTCTCACCACCGTAGTAGAAACCGAGTATGCTGTCATCAAGGCTTCCCAGAAGCAGGCCAACAATTCGCAGCCGACGACTGCCGTTTCCACCGCCGACCTAGACACCGGACGATTATTGCCCAAACTACTCGAGGTTGTCGACACCGAACGTACATACCCCCAAGACCGATTCCAAGCCCAAGTGTGTCTGGGATGGGTACATTGGACGGTCGGCGAGTATGACCAAGTTTCGGCCCACTTGCCCACCGACCAAGAACAAGGCGTCCTTCCGCTGAACCAACTCGATGGTGTATCGGAGTGGACACGCGTCTGTGCCCTCAAGGCGGCATACCTCAGGGCCTACTGTCTTTCTCGCAACAATAATACTGCGGAGGCGCTCGCTGTCTTCCAGGGCGCTTTGGCATCTTTGTCACATGTTTGGGGCGGTCAGAAAGGTCGCACGCAGCTGCAATTTTGGGCCGAACTCCTCCTTACCGAATTTTGTATGCTACAAGCCCAAGCTCTCGAAAGGGGAGAGAAAAGCCTCGAGGACGATGCTGCTCTAGCTCCCTTCCGCTCATGGGCAAAATACTGGGAAGTGACCAAGACGCAAGGGGCTCCTCTCGTGGGCGGTCACGGTTTCCCTGGTGCAGTGCCGCGGCGAAGAGTTTGGAACGAGTACTATGCAGCGATTTCGAGCATCCTCCAACAGGATTTACCGTTCCCGACAGTGTACCTTGGTAACGTCGCCAACGAGTCCTCCGCTCGCAATCAGCTCCAAATAGAACTGAAAAAGGTTGAGACTGCGTACGAAGCTCTTCTCCTGAGCGAGACCACCTTTCCTCGAGCTGATGAAGAGAGGGAAGAAGTCGAGAACTTCGTGGCCGCCGTGATGAAGAACTGGAGCGTTTCAGTCGGCCGTGATTGGCATGAGGAAGATCTTGGATCTGGTGGCAAAGAAGGTCTTAGCCGCGGCGTATTGGACATTCTATATCGTGCAGCAACCAAGACTTTCCACTCTACCGCTATTCTACGATATCTCTTCACCGTTCACCTGGCTGTTGCTGAGTTTGATCTTGCTTTTCATGCGTTCGATTCGTACATGGAAATCGTGAAGAAGGGGAAAGCCCGTGTTGACAAGACCGGCCATCTCGAACCAAGCCTGGATGACGATGCAACGGTGCTGGAAACTATCTCCCAAGCCATAATCGCTCTGTGCAAGTACGGGTCTCAGAATGCTGCTGAAACGGCTCGTGATCTAGGCGTTGAGCTGGAAGAAATGCTACAAAATTCGCGTCCACCACTGCCCAACACGGGGGGTAACATTCCTACGGTGGATGAGGAGAACGGAAATGGTGTTGTTCTTCATCCTAGAGTACCTACTCGCGTCTATGCTCTATCATGGCAAGCCATAGGCTTATCACAAGCCCACTGGTCCAAGGTAACTTTCGACGCATCTGTAAGGATTGATCTACAGACAAAAGCTATCCGAAGTCTCCAAAAATCACTATCACCAGAAGTCGGCAATCCTACAGATATTAGGTCTTTATTTACTCTGAGTCTCTTGCTGGCCGAGCAAAGGGAATTGACTGCAGCTATTGACATTGTGAAGGCTGCATTACTGTCTAATAAGAGACCTGCCGAACAGCCACTCGAGACTGGCCCATATTGGCGCGAGAGATCTCTCATCCCTCTGTGGCATCTTCTGGCACTACTGCTCAGCGCTAGACAAGACTACACGATGGCAGCACGGGCGTGCGAAGCGGCATTTGAGCAATTCAATGACCCGGAAGTGCTATTTGGATCTCAAACTATACAAGGCTCATTCCGAAGTGAACACCTTAATGAGGCTGAAGCTCGAAACGACAGGATATTTCCTCGCGGCCTTGTCGACGAGATGGATGACCTAGA
The DNA here is from genome assembly GCA_025201785.1 of Xylaria longipes. Classification (NCBI taxonomy): domain Eukaryota; kingdom Fungi; phylum Ascomycota; class Sordariomycetes; order Xylariales; family Xylariaceae; genus Xylaria; species Xylaria longipes. Next base: position 86,731 of record MU619752.1, read on the forward strand.
AAGGGAAGGTATCCTTCAGGTGAAAATGACACAGCTTGCACTTCTAGAGCTACTAGAAGGGCCAGGAGTCGCGGTCAATGCAAGTCAGGAGCTCCTTATTCTGTATACCCGGCTATTTGGACCAATACAAATAAAAACCCTCGTGACAATATCCAAGCCACCCTCGGAGATTCCGAAAAGCTCAGCTGGTACTCTTCGCAGCATCAGAGGGAGTATTTTTGGCAGCAAGTCAGACAAGAACACCAGCCAGCCGAGGAGGAGGAGCATTCTAGGTAGTGAGAAGTCTACCGTTCCGTCAGAAAGGCCCCAAACAGCTCAAGCTGCCGTGAGTCATGCAGCTGTGGCACCAACCATAGAAATAACCCAAGAGAATGGCGGAGCCAGCGATTCATCACGATCTGCAAGACCTACAAGTGTTCGTGGACGACGTAGCGAGTCGATGCGCAGAAACAGCTTGAAGAAACGAGATGGCAGTGCACAGCAACAGCGTGCACAAAGCAGTAGCGGCGTGCCACGGGAACCCGCCGTTGCGGATAGCGAAGCCTCGTTCACATCAAACGGTGCGATGGCCACGGCTTCTTTGGGATGGAGCAGTAGAAATACCAGTACCAGCCCGCAATCGTTTTCAAAAGGCCGAGGTCTACTGTCAACCAAGGGGTCAATAAATGGATCCGACCTACAGGCTTTGGACTCATTGTCTTCTCCTAATCCCTTACCAGTAATAAAGTTCTCCGAAGGCCAGATCGAACAGCGGCGCCGAACGATGCTAGTAAAGGTGTGGTTGATGATCGCCTCGTTTTATAGGTGCTCCAAGATGTATGGTGACGCAAGAGATGCGATCCGCGAGGCCACAAAATTAGTGGATAGCTTACAAGTTGATATATCTAAGGATATCAGTGGTTCTGTAACTCCGAGGAACCCAGGTTGGGGTGGCAAAGTATGCCTGGAGGAACTTATAGGTGATGTGCAAGCTGAGGTGAGACTTAAGAATTTCTAGTATTCAGCGCTCAGCTAACAACGATATAGATGGGTCTGCTCGCTATCGATGAAGGTACACCATACATCTCCAGGGCTCACTTCGAGGAAGCTTTGATGCATTATCCTGATCACCCATCTGCCATAGTTGGGTTATCCAACATCCTACTGGACATATACAGCGAAGTACTTCTGCCGCCTCCGGCAATCCCTAGCATAACTGGGGAACTAGCTCCAGGAGAAACTTCCGACAGCGCCACGAAGGCTAAGAAAACAACGTCAGGGAAGGCTAAGACTTCTTATTTTCCACCAGCTACACCTTTAGGACTTGGGAGCGATGCAAGTCAGGACATTGTAGTATCTGATACTGAGAAAACAAGGTGTTCTACCCAACAAGTATCAGGACTCGCGACTACAGACGGACTTCCTGCTCCCTATAAGGCAGACTCACTACCGCTCATTGATCGTCTGGCTGCACGGGACCGAGCGTACGGGCTCTTGTCTGGCTTAACTAAACTCGGGAAAGGATGGAACTACTCAGATGCCTGGTTCGCTCTGGCCAGGGCGCACGAGGAGAGTGGACAAACAGACAAAGCCAAAGAAGCATTGTGGTGGTGCGTCGAGCTTGAAGAAGGAATGGGCGTTCGCGACTGGCATTGTGTTGGCATCAACGGGTACACGCTCTAGATCGACGTATGTCATCACAATATCAACGTTGATGGGTTATATTTCTTATGATCCCACCCCACTCGGCTTATGCCACTAGGACATACAACTTGGTGGTCCCTAGGACAAATCGGTACCCATCGAATATTCCAACCCCGGATAAACACGACAATTATCTTGTTTCACCTCTACATGGCGTCAGATAGGATGAGCTTAGCAGAAGTATTGCGTGTAGACCTGACGGTGATACCCTATTACGCGGATTTGATTCACTGCACGTATTATAATACACATAATTAATGTAAGACCTAGTTCTTTGACTCGCGAGATGACCTCACAATTACGGATCTTGAGGAAACATAAGGTCAAGCTTGTCTATTCACCTACCATACACTAACCCCTGATGATTTCACGGTCATCAACTGGAACTGGCTGACTTGACATATCATTGGAAATCAAGAGAGCGCTACCCATACTGTGAATATGAGAATGATTTACGCGATAGATATCACATGCCGACCCGGAGGCTCGGGAGACTAAGTTGAGAACACCCACATATTTGGAGTTTGTTGGTAAGCCAGGCCAAGTTTTCATTAAATAATTAAGTTCGTGCTGTGTGCACGTTACCCAGAATCGAAATATCCGATCGCGCGGAACCCGACCGTCTGTCGCCTATCCGCTCGCGCCGGGCTTGAATTCAACGCTTAAGCATACCAAAAGCTTATTTTCACTTTTTCATCATTACTATGGCATTTCTGATTGGCTACCGCACGTGTGGTGTGCATCGCTGGCGAGGCTAACTTTTGAATATCTAAGTTCTCTCCGTACCGTCTCCCCAACAGGGAGATCCTCGCATACCTCGAAACTCAAAGCACAGCCTGGGACAATGATCCTTACTTGACGTCTGCGTTCCCAAACCCGGGGGATTGGGAACCTGGAACGGATACCGCGGGAAGCTTAATTACTAGCTTAGGCTATGCAATTGGTTGGAGTGAGCCATGTCCTTGGTCCTGGTTTTCTCTAGTCCTGTCGTCAACCGCAATGACGGTACAATGAACTGAGCTCAGTGGAGTCTTATGCGAATCCCCTCTTCCACGATGCAGTACGGCGCTTTTACTTTCCTCTTCCCGACCTGTAGTAGACATGCCGAGCCGCACCCTAAATTTTCTCGCCCGCGTGGTGAGGACTGTTCATCGTCATGACAGCAGCCTTCTCATCTGAATTGATAATAGTTATCTCCGCATTACACAACATTACACTTTACCTCTTGAACTAATTTGAGCTTTAAGCTTAGAGACCGGCAAGTCTACCTTTACCGAGTGGATATTGATGATGTATTTACCTAATCACCGCATTGCTTCAGATGAGATAGAGCTGTCGTCAAGCGAACTCAAAATGTGCACCTCAGTTAACCTCATGCGATGACAGGACGGCATCGTCTCTTGACCGGGAGAGCAAGGTCACCCATCCTCAGAGGTCCTAAAGGTATAAATATAGCCGTTCGCTGACCTTGACAGTTGTCTTTTTGCTTTCATTCTACAGGCAGTTCTAAGTTAAACTACAGATAGGCCTTCGAATAACCATCTCTCGTTTACTCATCAATAACTCATTTGCGACTATAACCCCGCCACCATGCAGATCACCAAGTCTCTCCTGGCCGTCGTGCTGATGCTCGGCCCTGCCGTTCTCGCGAACCCGGTCGTGGTGCCAGCCAACGTGAGTTATTATCCCGCGGTCTTCCACCGGGAGTGACGGCTATTTTTAGCCTAATCTCTTGCCGGTTCTCTCACTGTACCTGCTCTGTATCCGGACTTTCGCTAACAGCTCACCCGTACCCTCAGAATGCAGCTGCGGTTGCTCAGCGTGAGGCGCTGCCCGACGTCAAAAAAGATGATATGAGTGATCACGACCGCTACAGACATCGCCACCATCATCATCACCACCACCACCACGGTTACCACCGCTATGAAGTTCGCCAAGACAATGGCGACAATGGCGACAGCGGTGATGATACCAGCACTGGGCCGAATGCTCGTGACATTGAGCAAGGTGGTCGTGGCGGCCGAAATGGCTACGGCCGAGGTGGAGGCCGAGGTGGTGGCCGTGGCGGTGGCCGTGGCGGTGGCCGTGGTGGCCGTGGTGGTGGCCGCGGTGGTCGAGGCGGTGGTCGCGGCGGTCGAGGCGGCCGTCATTATAAGCGGGATGAGCTGGAGAAGAAGCAGGATGAAGATCCAAACGATAATAACCAGAAAGCTCAGCTCCAAGACGAGCCAGACACCGACAATGACCAGAAAGCCCAACTCCAAGATGAGCCCGACGATACTAATCAGAAGGCTCAGCTGCAAGATGAACCCGACGACGACAGCAACAATCAGAAAGCCCAGCTACAGGATCTTGATGACAGCGATCAGAAGGCTCAGCTCCAAGACGAGCCGGACGATTACAGCCAGAAACAGCGCGGCGGCGGCGGATACGGTCGTGGAGGGTATGGCCGCGGAGGTTACGGAGGCGGTTACGGAGGCTACGGCGGCCGTGGTGGATGGGGAGGCGGCCGAGGCGGATGGGGAGGCTATGGTCAAGGTGGCTATGGAGGCCGAGGTGGAGGACGTTTCGGAAACTAGTGCGCCCGGATGGACGCGATTGAATATGGTCAGTAGTCAGGAGGTCTCATCTGACGGCCTATTGTGACGGTAATGTATAGTAATACGGGGGATATGGGTTCTATTTCTAAGTTGTACTGATAATGAGATGAACTCTCACGATAATACTGCTGGGTACTTGAAAAGCTACAACATAATTTGTATTATTTCATCAATTCCTTAATCGCTTCAAGCGAACATGTCTCTAATGTCGCATTTTCTCAATCTTGCACCTCCGAGCGGTCCCTCTTCATTTAGATATCATTAACGAAGAGAGGCCAATCCATACCTTATAAGCGCAAATGATTTTATGTAGCTTTACAGTGGCTCCCGAGTGCTACAGTTGGGCCTTCATTTCGCATTAGATTTATCCTTGCGACATGGTTAGTTAGCAGGCAGCGCTCACAGATACGAGGGGAAATGCAAAAGATGGTACAAGTTGCTAAATAGGTAAGTTTCAGACATTCTTGTCTTCATTCAATAATAAGCTGTCGCGTCGCGTCACGTGGCTCTGGTTCATTCCATAGTGTGTGCGTCGCTAGAATAGTTGGCAGTTGCGATGTTGCTGATGCCACACGTGATAGCGAGCACCACTACCGAAAGTTTTCCCTAAGACTACCCAGATATTTCTCGGCCGACTCGGCCGACTCTACACCTCCATTCTGCCGTATATACCCTCAGACACATGCACGGGACGAAGACGATCGGATTCACGATTAGCGCACCGGTGGGCGGATATACTTCTCGATTGTTGGTTGCCTTGTCCTGACTCTAATTTCCCCTTGGATTTCTGGTTTCGCTTCACCGGTTATTTCCCTCGGTCTTGGTGGAGAGGCGACGCAGAAAATAATTATGGCGCCCACCGAAGAAATCGAAAACCCCACAGACGTCGCAGGCGAATCATCGCCGTCCGCCACCGCGTCGGCGTCGGACTCTAGAATAAACCCCGATGACTCGCGCCATTACTGGGCAGGCATTGACGCGAACGACAATGGCATGCTTGGCGGCTACGGCCACGTCTCTAGGGTAGATCTCCGCGGCTCCAGGAGCTTCTTGGCCAAGCTGGGGTTTGGGCGCAAGAATGGCGTCAAGACTATACGGAGGGCGTTAGAAGGCGGCGCTGGGTACGTTTCTGCCCCTACCCTCGTTTCTTTTGGTGGCTGCAGCAACAGCAACATTTGCGGGATTTACGAAGGACGGGGACTAGAAGTAAGGAGGGAGTGGCTAAGACATGACATGGTGGCTACAGCATCGGTCGCATCACGTACGGTCTGCTTCTGGATCTCGCGGAGACTGTTGACGTCGTCGAGCCAATCTCCAAGTTCACCGAGGCCCTGGCTGAGGGTGAAGGCGTCGGGCAAATCTTCAATCTGGGGCTCGAGGAGTGGCGCCCAGACGAAGCTGGAGACGTCAGCTACGATGTGATTTGGAACCAGTGGTGTCTCGGGCACCTGACGGACATGCAGTTGCAGGAGTACTTCCAAAAAGTGAGCAATACCCGACTTTCATTTTGCCCCCGGCTCCCTCGCCCCTGCCAAGGGCATGGTTCCATGTTGGGAAACACTTGCATAATGCAGTTGAGACTGAGGATGCTGACCCGGCATACTGGGATTCAAGTGCAAGTCCGTGCTAAGCGTCGACGAGGACGGCAAGGTCAAGGGTGTCATTGTCGTCAAGGAGAACATGTGCACGACTGGCGATGACGTGTTCGATGAGTTGGATAGTAGCGTGACGAGGTAAGGAATGCCTTGATTCCTCCCTTCCATCGATCGTGTCGCACTACATCCATGCGGCCACGACGGCTGCTGCAAGTGATTGACCCGGACGGACCAACTGACAAGCGAGCGAGTACAGAACAGAAGAAACGTTTAGGGCCATATTCGAGAAGGCAGGACTTCGCATCATTAAAACCGAACTGCAACATGGACTGCCCAGCGAGCTGTACCCTGTCCGGATGTTTGCGCTCAAGCCGAAATAAAAGGTTGCATGTGAAACATGGAGGGGTCCGTTGGCTGTGGCGGCGGCGGTAGTCGTCTCGTATATAGTTCCCTCATACAGGAAACGAGCACAAAAAGAACTAGTCACACATGATAGGCTTCAAATCGAGTCCCCGGCCATGAATAATAAAAATAAAATAAAAATAAAAATAAAATAAAAAAATTGTTCGTGATCATCAATTACTTGGGCAACTTAAACGCGAAGGATTCCAACCCCCTTGCTCCTACATCTATTTTGAATAATGCGCCACTCAGCTCGACTGCCTCGTCTGATCCCTCGCCTTTCTCCATGGCCGCGGTAGTCATGAACAGCTCGGTGCCGACGAACTGTGTGCAGGTGATGTTGTGCGTTGGCAGGTTGATCTGACCGACGAGTTTGCCCCCGGGGGAGATCTTGAGCACGCGCGACTCGCCGTATACAGCATGCCACAGGTTGCCGTCTGTGTCGATGCGGAACCCGTCTGGCTCGCCTGGCCCCTCGTGGCGGTAGAAGACGCGCTCGTTGGACAGGCTCCCGTCGTCCGCCGAGTAGTCCCACGCGAACACCGTCCGCTCCGTCGAGTGGGTGAAGTACATGGTCTTCCTGTCTGGCGACCACCCAACGGCGTTGGGGATCGTCACTGGGTGTCGCATGGACTGCGCGACGGGGCCACCGCTGAAGAGATAGACGTGTCCTGTTCTCTGTGTCAGTCTGTGTATGCATGTATCTCAGTGCCGGATATCCCAAGTGCCTATCTCCGTCTCCCTGGTACAAACATGGGGACCATGACAACACGAGTAACACCATGCCTCGATCGGGACCTCCATGGCCGGCGCAATGGAATGGCCCTCTCTTCATCTTACCTTCGGGTTGGAGATCCAGTCCGATATCGGTCATGGTGCCCAGCCAGAACCTGCCATGGGGGTCGGCAGCACCATCGTTGCTACGCAGTCTCTCGTTGTCGCCCTCGGCGAAGCGGGCGACGTACTCGTATGTGCCCGTCTTGCGGTCGAGCACTGCGATGCCGTATTTGACGCCGATGAGGATGCGCTCCCGCGGGTCGATGCCCTCGATGTCTGCCGTGACCGTGACGGGCACGTCTAGCTGCACCGTTGTTGTTGTTGTTGTTGCCGACGCCAGGCCCTCGTCGAGGTTTACCCAGTGCACGCGCTTCTTCTTGATGTCCACAAACCGCAGGCTGTTGGTCTCCGCTTCGTAGTATGGTCCCTCGCCAAGAGCGCAGTGCAAGTGAAGGTATGGCTCGGTGATGTGCCACTCCTGCAGCATGGGTTCAGGGAGGGCTGGCATTGTGTCTGTGTTTGCCACCGTTACGTTACGATTTGGATTCCTCGGTGTCTCGAGTTCGCGATGTCTGCCTAAAAAGGGGCTTGTTTGCGTTGTTGGTGTTCACGGTTCACAGCAATGAGGGGTGAAGGTTGGTGGAACCTCTAGTAGCTTGTGGGATCGTGTTTTAGTGGAAATCACGCTGCTTGCCAGCTTTCGCTGTCTTTGTTGCTCGGTGTTGTACTGGTCGCCAATTCTCACGGCGTCGACACGGTGTTTCCTCACAAATATAGAGATAAATATATACCTTCGATTTAAATTGATCTTTCTGCGACGGAGTCGTGGTCCGTGGCTGGCTTTAAGAGGACAGAGCACAACTATGTAGATCGTCTAGACCATCCAGAACGCCCAAATTCGCCGGAGACACGGGCCTTGTAACCGTTGAATCTATAATTTCTCCGTGGAGGCGTTTCTCGCCTGCCAGTGACGGCAGGTACTGTCCCGGAGGCTCACGTCAAAAGGCGATCGCCCGACGTCGACATGCAGACGGCCGCTACTTGATCCTTTCCGTCGCTTGACGGAGATGGGCAGAGATTTCCTCCCGAAAGTGCCGAGGCGATTAGCCGTCATCACAAGCCAGCAGTATGTAGTTGCTAAGCGTCGCATGTCAAAATACCACATATACGCGAAGGCTAAGATATCTACCTCAGGGCATGCTATAAAATATCGAACTGAAGACGTTCGTGCATGCGCCGGTTATGGAGATGAGCGTTAGTTATTTTGGCAGTGGGAAGGAGATGGCGCGCGAATATGCTACTCTGTTTGGATCTCTTGCCCGGCTCCTTCACGAGGGTTAGGTCGCTAGAATCAGGTCGCCAGAATCAGGTCACCGACTGATGAGCCCTCGTCATGGCATCAAGGTGTCAAAAGAGCGGGTTGACCGCCAATCTGTATTCTCAGGTGGGGTATCGAGTCGAAACATCGTGAACAGGTATCCGACTGATATCGTACCATGTCGTCCAACTTACCTACCCTCACCGCCGTAGAGTCGCGTGCGGCCTAGTGTATAGAACACATATGATACGATACGGTGACCGCCGTTTGCGTGTAGCTGTGCTGTGCGACTTACTCATCGTTCAACCTCGTCGATGCACGCTTGATGAGTTCATGCGACGCCATTGTATGCACGGTCCTGTTCGGCCATGCGGCACGCATTGCTGCAATGTCGGTGTAGGGCTACCGTTGATCAGCTTTCTCTCGCCGACCTTGGCCGGCAACGGACGTTGGTCTCCGCGGGTTGGTCTCCGCGGTCGACGTGCGCACACCTCTGATTGCTTGGCATACGGGCGCCCATTGCATTGCAGCAGACAAGCAGCCACCATGCAGCCTCTGCCTCCAGTGGTTAAGCGCATCTGGGTTTAGGAGCTTTATTACTATGCCAACGAAGTCGGGCAGTGTAACGGCAGAACTGGTGTCTGTCCTCCAGGTTGAACGGGATGAGGCCTTCATTTGGGTGGTTCTGCCAACAAGCGCGCCTTTTGGTTCAACCACCCAACCATAACCACATGACCACGCTTCGATGCGGTCCGACTGTCTCACCTGGTTCTTTGAAAATGAAAATCCGGGAAGACAAGTGTTTGACAGGTCAGTCTCTCAATCCAGCATCCCCACTTGGCTCCCCGCATGGTCACTAGCGAGAGGGTCGGGGGAAAACCACATATCCCCTAATACCTACAACATTCTAGAAACAGGTGCGATGGCGATACCTGGATGGATTAAATTACAAAAAAGCTGTAGTGTATCTGAGGAAACTTCCAAGACATACTAGCCGATCTTAATGGAAATGAGCATATTTTGGAGTTGATAGCAGCTTCTAAACTCATTCATCTGTTAGTTGCCAAGTACACCTCCGGCTACCTTGACTGGCTTTTGTCCGGGTACCTACCGGCACTGGCAATCCTTGTCACATGGGATCCATTGGAGACTCGGATCCGGCAAGCTGCTTGTCCGGGTACTTAAATCGGATTGCATTCTTGGGTAGATTAGATCTGGCTAATTTGTGAGTAGAGAGTTCTTAAGATAGCCGGGAGGTACTGCTGGAAGAAGTCCAGACTCTTGATTGGTGTCGTAATGTACCTGGGTAGGTAGGTAGGTAGGTTTTACCGGTATCAACCAACGACAGACAAGACAACCGTTGACTCGGCCAGGCCCAAACTGTCTACACTGTATTATACAGTGCCAGCTGAATCACAGAATCAATCTTCACCGGTGGGAAGGCAAGCTAGGGGAAGCAACCCGGGGCCCGAAGCGTGGCCTGGCCGGGTTCAATGAGTGTCATTGTTTTTTTCCTAGTGACGAAACTGAATATGTTCTCCCACCATCACCTGTCCATCAGCTCCTTGCAAACTCTGTGAAGCCAAGGAGTACCGACTAATACAACTGTTACAGAGGTTAATTTAATGTGTTCCGGTGCAACGACAAGCGCGATTGGCCTCCATACAATACATGTATGAATAACACTCCTTTCTCTTTGGTTTCGTTCGTTTGGTTGCATTACTAATTTGTACAGTATACGGCATGGTCCCGTCGCTTGTTCCAAGTATATGTACTGGACGGTTGCCGAGGTGGCTTAGAATTCGATAAATGACAGCTTGCTTCTGGAAGCGTCACTAAACCCTTCCATACAAGGAACACGATGCCTGTACTACTAATTAGCAAAGATTCCAATCAAGATTCAGGCCGGGGCAGAGGCGGGTCCAACAAAACACCATACCACTTACTCCTTGGCTCTGATATTCGACACAAATACTTTCACTGCTTCCTCTCAACAAGCAGTGAAACAACCCCAAATTTTTTAGATAAATGAAAACGGCAATTCCGAGAAAACTATGTGTGGCAGTTAGTCTAGTATACGTTAGTGCTCTTTTTACAGAGTAAAGACTTGGTACACTAGATTCATTTTATACATTACAAGGTTATCTATACATGTTGACTAAATTGGTCTGTTTATTACGTGCAGAGCGGTATTCACATACCTAGTACAGCATTATCTCTCCCTTGCTTCATTGTATACATAGACCACGTAGCATAGTAGTTATTTTCTATCCAGTTTTCCTTGGTTATTTGCCAGTCCTTGAAGTGTATTACATAGCACAAGGAGGTATTGAAGGTTCCACGGACTCTCTCAGTTGGACCCGCTTCTGCCCAAGGTTATCGACCCCTGTTCTCTGGAGCTGCGGAATGCTGCAGTCATTTCTTAGCTGCAGATGCATTCTGCATGCCATACCTTTCAGATTTTACTACGTATACGCATGTGGTCCCGTTCTGCCCCCGATCAAGATGCGGAGCTCTCGGCAACAACCAGAACGAATGACTGGGTTTGCGGTATTCACTCGACGCGCACAGAGCGATTGTGACGAAGGGTGTGGTATTCCCAACCACCCACTGACAGGGCCTAAGTATGCGCTACTTCACACAAGCAGTGTAGGCCATGACGAGTGTGATAACTAGTCGGTAGCTTGGATGTCCTACCTGAGCACATTCCTGCGGGTGTTGCTTGAACAATGCGAAATACCCACGGCGCCAACATGGAACAAAACGTTTTAATAACGTGCTAGGATATAGTTAGCACTTACAGTAATTTGGTATATTAATAAGTACATGGGCACGCACTATGGAACGGGCCGGCAAGGTGGACGGCCGAGGCTTGAGTCCTTCTTCTTGCCTAGTTAACGGTTAGTATCAAATAGTGTAGGCACCGTCATCCTTATACGAAAACTCTTTTAGCTCTTCTGACTATCTCCCCACACGATACACGCCAGCACTTGCTGGTATCTGCGTATCAAAACACGTCGAGGCTGATAGCTTTGGCCTAATCGAGCGAAGCGAGCTCGATGGCAAGGGATCGTTGATCATTCATTCCGCGTAGCGAGCCGTGCCTTGCTCAATTGTCCAACGGTGTCATCGTCGGTTTTCGTGGCGCGTGTGATTGTTTGATTGACCGCCCACGCTACGTCAACATGGGTTTGATTAAACCTAGCCTGGGACATATCGGGTAACCCACGTGCTGGCACGTCCGATGGGTGCACACAGAAAGGAAACGACTTTATCAGATTTGGAACGCCTTATTTATGACTAGCCTCGGAATGACGCAGATGATTCTTTGCAGCAGCACCATGCAAGATACGTATATAAGACGATTCTGATATAACCACGCGCGATGTTCCATTGGGTGGCTGTAAAGTGGCTCGGACATCCTTGCCGAACTATGCAAGGTGTATCCCAGTTGTGTGAAAAAGCAATGTTATGAAAAAGCAAATTACCTCGAACCAGAGAAATGCGTGATAAATACAAAGGGGAAGCTCAGGGCAGGACTCAGGGTACAGGGGGCTGCTCGCTGCACGATGCTGTGCTGTGGTTAGGGCGTCAATACGATCAATCGACTCCGGTTGGCCATTCTCTATCTTCTCATCGCTTTCCTTGGCTTAATCACTAACACAGAACATGAATGGGCACCGGGGCCACATGGTCACATCGTTCTTCCCAATGGTTACCTATAGGTAGATCTCGAAGTGCCGTTATTAATTGCATATAGTGTGATCGTCGAATGTGACATCGTGTACTGGACCTACAGTTTATTAGAATACGACGTTATAAAACAGCATGGGCGCGCGGATATGATATCGCCTACACTAGACTAGATGACATGTTCTTTTACCTACCTTTGTCATATCCCGCAATGGTTGGTAACGGCCAACCAGTTCATCGAGACAGGTGGTTGAGAGAAACGCTGGTTTGTGTTCTAATCGAATAGCAGGCATTCGCTGCCCACGCTACACTCTTTGCCGCTCAAGCGACACTACGCCCGAGGTGGCTTAGGCCGTGGTTCCTTACCCAGATGCCTGGGTTGGAGAAGTCGGGACAGAATCCTTGCACTTATTATGGATACTGCTATGGGGGTCCAGCCAGGTGCTGGGCAATTTCGTAATCTCACGCGGGAGCAATAGCAGAGTCTACTGTAGCTTCGAAGTTGCTCTTCTCGAGGTCGCATTGGAGACCGCAGTTGGTAAGTCCGGGCGGAAGGACACTTTTGGTCAAATTACTATCTACACTAATGTAGTCTAAAGATATGTATCTACACAACATACATGTAGTGTAGTGTATGCTGTGTTATTTCTTTGTGTACCTATATAATAGGTAGCAGTGCTCGGCAGGGGGTCACAAGAGATTTGAAAACATGACGGACAGGGTCATCACACAGCTGTTGAGAACCCGCCTCTCTGCGGCACTCTGCTAGCTTGGCACGTACAACGCACATACATATGCAAAGCGTCAATGCCGTGGCTTGTGTGCCCAATTCTGGTGGATGGTGGCCTACGTTACACGCTTATGCAGTTCATTGTTTATGGATCGTTGCTAGAAAGATACATACGGGGGTAGAGAACCCCCTTACTCAGCCCAGCCCAGCCCAGGCTAATATTCAACCTCGAAGTCCTAACGACTCCTGGTTGCTTCGAGTCCTCACCGTGGCGCTGGATCTCACACCGAGACCTTGCTCCGTGGTCAGAGCCTGCAGCTTTTGTCCTGTGCCGCAAAATGGCCAGTATTGTATTCGTCAAGAATCAAATACCGTCAGATACACTAGGCCCGCCCGCTCGGGGTATGAAATGAGTACATCCGGGCCAGTGATTGGTGAAGCCTCCACAACTAGGAACTTGATGATCCATGGGTCCATTACGCCCCGCAAATAGATACGTATGTATGTGCCAAAGGTCTGGCTGTGTCGGCGATCCTCCTGCGGCCCTGCGTAATACTGACAAGGAAGGCTGCGATGCGACACCGCTTCGGCGGCGTTGGGCTGGAATCAGCTCCCCCCATGCACTCGCGTGCTGGTTGGTACCTGATGGCTTGATCCGACGTGTCGCGCAAAGTCACGCATAAAGGTGTATACTATAGCTGCTGGCAAGCATGCTAGAATCTGGGGGTTTCCCAAATCGCGTAACTAGGCTAGTCTGGAAATGAGTGATACTCGAGCGGTTCTACCCGCTATGTCATTATCAAAACGGCATCTCCAATAACGACGGAGACTGGTCCCGCAAGGGGGTTCGTTTGAATACTGCAAATGGTGGCAACATCGTGTGCTGCGCCCGCTCATCTTGAGTGCAATACACGCCCAGCACAGTACGTGCCGTCGTAGGGCATAGAAGTTTTGTTCAGCAGGCTGGTACGGTAGTAGTAGTAGTAGTAGTAGTAGTAGTAGTATGTATTGCGTGCAGGCCAAGTCACCCCAAAAGCATACTTCCCGCTTTCCGCGGTGTGGACGCTAAAGGGATTTCTTGCGATCGTGACCAGATTTGGGAGAGCGTGCTGCTACCACTACTTGCAATGGTAAGATAATATCGGTATGTATCCACAGCATGCGAATTTGCCATTATTATGTTCATTATTTCCCCTTCATTAGTACGGCGTAGGTAGGTAGTGTACACACAACACGCCATACCCTACCCCGACATGCCGCACTTAGGCGAGGTGGTCATCAGCTGTCTCGAAGGGCCCCCAACCTATCATGTTGAGCTGGAGGTGACAGGCTATACATCGTACATATTATTATGTATATCCTGCGTATTGTACTGTATGTAGGATGTGCTGGCCGGTATGGGTCCCCTAATCTTAGCTTCTCAGGCTCGTCATTACCGCTGTCGAGGCCGCATTAGTTGTCGACCTATGACCCAGAAAAACCCACCTGTTTCATCTTCCCGTCCCGAGTCACGATGTTCAGGCCATGACCCGTCATATTAGGTAGACGATTACACTAGGTAACCTATGTATGTGCTAATATACTCTCGGTTGTATCATCCTGAGCGGTTATTGAGATCAGACGAAACTCGTTGTCCAGTATTGGTACTCACTTACTGTGATCGTCTCTGGAAATGAGGTCTGGAATGATTCTGACTAGGTTCTCATACACTAGATAGACCGTTTAACCCAACGGTGGGCTCGTGACCAGTAGCCCGCCAGTGACACTCTGCCACTGACGGCGGATGCGCAGTTATGCAGTTACATTTCGTATCTCCGCCCGCGTATTGCATCACTAGCCCCCAGGACTCGCCGATCGACTAGAGCTTTTGTATACTAGTAAACAGCTTATTATCGAATTCACCAAAAAGCACATGGCCAAGAAAGCATCGTGGTCGTCTTTACCTCTTCCGTCCACCATATCAGCTCCACAAGCCCACCTCGGGGCATGCCTATGTAGCAACGCGGTACAATCCAGCCTCATCTGCCCCCGTATGTCACGCGTCGGTCTCACCGCCCGAATGATCATGTCTACCTATGCGAACTGCATGCCGACTTACGTGTACACTCCAAACACAGCAACTATGGGCTGGCAGCTCCATCACGATGCCTTCATTTTCTGTCAGGTCGATAACCGCCCTCAGATTAGAATAAGTAGCCAAAAATCGAAAGCCGTAAAAGTTGAGCATATTGATACCCGAAAGTCCCCACTGGCTTCACTATGCGGTCAGCTTCCTGATAGTCACAGACTGTCAACCTCAAAGGCCGTGTGAGAGACCGACCAACGTCGTAGCCGATAGGAGACATCGTCGACCAACTCCCTAGTGTGTGGTTGGGGTCCAATGTCACTATTTGCCGGAAAGTTGCCGGTATAACTTCAGCACCTTGACGACTGCTGGTAGTTGTATCACGATGTTTCGTGTACTCCTTGCAGAAAACAAGTATCCGACGGGCCTGATAGGTTCGGGCCGTAAGGCTGCGAGATGTCGAACTCATGCTGATTAGCACCTTGTATCACTGTCTCGCTTCATGTACTTGTTGATATTCACTCAGACGTAGTACTTACACTATACAACATACTGTACGACCTTAAATTCTATCCCTAAGTACAGATGTACCTACCTACATCAAGTAAGGCTCTAAGCCCTGTCGGTAACTCAGCACCACCTTTCTATGTAGACTTTCACAAGGGCCCCCTGGGAGTCTGCACCCCGGCTGGCCAAATCATACCTACCCATGTTTGGCCCACACTGAAACTAGCACGAATTGAGAATCTTCCTATGATAAGAATCCTGAATCGGAGCAATAGCTTGAGAATACATGGTAATGGTTCAAGAGCAGCAACTTGGCTCGGAATAACTCTGAATGGACTACTAGCCTAAGAGTTCCGCCCACGTCTTTCTTCCATTCAGTTTTTAACAACTACGAGAAGCATCACGAAGCCCATGTCGTAAGGTATAGCTTACCACATTGTAACAACATCTAATCCAAACCTGGGTCGACTTAACTTCGAAGGTGCCGATTCTAACCACATCAAAAGACAAGCCCGGTTACAACAACTTTACAGCTCCTTCACTACTCGAGAACTATCGTTCCTCGACTAGGGTGCTAATTAGTTCATCACCTGACCCTGGTATTGAAGATTTGCGTCTCGAGACCTTCCCCAGCCATTCATTGTGCAGGGCTTCTGAGCAGGACTCTGACTGGTCAAATTCTTGCGTCACTCTTTCATTGGCAGTCATAGTGGTAGCAAGTCCCGGTTTGGGCAGCTGATCCTCGTGCCGCTCTCGTCCAAAGCACTGACCCAACTTCCTCTGCTTCTCTCCCACCAGCAGTCGCCATTTCGAAACTACCACCATTGTCATTATTAACTACTCCTGCCATCCTTCAGCTTACCTAGGTTCTAGCAAGTCCTAAGTCTGCGCCTGGATAGGCGAAGGAGTGTCGTCCACGAAAAAGGACGTTGCTCGGATAGCGCTACTGCTGGTAGGGAGTACAGTTCTCCCTGAGAGAAGCAGTGGGCTTTACATAGCAAATTCCCTTTCATCGTTGTGCCCTGCATTGCTAACCAGAAAACGTCCACACTGCACCATCATTGCTCTACAATACTTAGGCTATTTCCTTCTGGCTAGACATCCTGGCGGTCCTACAAAAAGTTCACTCGGCAACCCCGCAGCCCTTATCTTATAATTATCACCCATTCGCAGTTACAGAAAGCCCATCGATCTGTAAATATTGGCCTGGCCAGGTACGTGGTGGCCAGGGCGGGGATCGGCCTGACAGTGGCGGGGTGGAAACCAGGAACTACGAGTATCGGGCCCCGGGTGTAAAGGGTGGTCGATGTCTGGAACCTGGAGACCACCCAAGTGCAAGGGAGAAGGCTTCGATGTCGAGGGAACATACAGGCCCGTCTGCTTCGCCTCAGACATCACCCAAGACGCCTGGAGAATCGACCCCGTATCAGACAGGTCTTCGGGGAGGTGGTGATCGACAAACTGAGAATAGGGCGCTCGAGAGCACTGGTATCTCGCAGTCTAATGGCGGGACAACGCAGCAATCACTACCCCTGAGATCCCTCGGCGTCCATACTATTCTCAACCCATCTGAGGCCCAACCACCTCTAATGAGGGGACGAACCGAGGAGACTGCTTCAAGCCCCAAAGCGCCAAGTCTGGCATCGAACTCGAGTCCCAGAGTACCACTGCCTTTCGCGTTTCATGGGCCGGGAAATGCGAGACAGGGACAGACCACCCCCACGATCGACGACCAGTCATCAACAGCGCCGTCATCTGTGGAGCGCAGCTCTCCAGGCACCGCCCGCCCATATCCACCGATAGCAGCAGCAAGACGACCTTTACCCTCCCGGTCACCACGATTGATCAGTTTCGGGCAACCTCATCCTATCCGAGCTCTCAATCCACCGCAGTACCACTCAGCCGGGTCTCAAGATTCGACCCGAGTAATATCGTCGGAAGCTGGTGTTCCCGGGCGGCCAGAGCAGCCGTTTTCCACGAGAGCTTCACTAGTACAGCAACTCAGTAGAGTCGCAAGCCCAGCGGGTCGGCCGCCTCCCAATATCCCACCGTTGCCCACATCAACGCGCTCAATGTCACAGCCTGTTCCTAATCACCCAAGCCCTAGCGTACAAGCTCGTGCCTTTTTCCCTGGCGGTTCGGGTGTCCAGCCAGGGCAGCCCCCGGGATTCCCACCACATAACCCATATGCCACTCCTGTCATATCCCAGACCCACGGTGGGTATTCAGGGCTTGGAGGAGAACCCAGGTGGCCTGGGGGGAACGATCACGCCTCGCAATATCCCTCAACGGGTGTTAGGAGCTTTGCCTTTGGAGAAGGCCAAGCAGCCCTTCGTATTCAACCAGTTCACGGCGAGCCATTCATTGTTCCCGTCGATACGCATCAGGGATCGAGACAGGCGGATGAAAAGCGTCAACGGAATGCAGGTGCGTCTCAGAGGTTTCGCAAGAGGAAAAAGGACCGAGAAACGCAAGAGCGCATGGAACACCAGAGGATGGAAAACCAATACCGTGAGCTCGAGGCGCGAATACATGCCTTAGAAACCGACAGAGACAGACTTCGTTCAGACCGTGATCGGTTACGCGACATCGTATACCGAACACCCTCCGTCAGTGAACTTGCGTATCAGGGGCCACCAAGTCCGGATCCTAGCAATGAATCTGGGCCTTCGCCACTGATGTCTAGACCTACGTATGGCGCTGCTGACCCAGAGACTGGCGAAAGATCATCGCAACGGCGTAGGACGGATCCCCATCCCCAAATCGAATTCGTGACTATCCCTTACGGGTCGGTTCCAGGATCCCTCCCACCGATCTCCGCCTCGGGGTATCCCACTTCGATTTCACATCCTGGAACCCCTTCGGCAAGGTCACAAGCACCCCAGCTTCCGCCATTGCGACTTGGTTCAGCATCTGGTACACCCACAACGGCGGTATCGGCCGCAAGCACACCTGTCCAAGCCTACCAACAGCTGAAAAGGGAATCGTACGAGACGGGATGGGCAACAGGACCGCGAGCATCTGCAGACCCGTCGCAGCGGTGACAGTACGGGGCCAATAGTATTATAATCACGGCAGAATACTTCATTCTTTTGATATCCCCCCTTTTATCTCTGTATACGTCCTTATAATAATCATCTCCATTTCCTTATATGGCTGGCTGGCGGTGCCAGCAGTACCAGAAGGGGAGGCGTAATCTCACTCATTAGACATCAAACGGAGTTTCTTTGTTTATTTTAGGATACGGCGGCCATTAGATCTGATTTCGCTATCGGGCAACCGAGCAAAGCATGAGCGGGGAATTGGACTCCAGGAAAAAGCATTGTGGCTTTCCATGTTATTGCTTGGTTGAAATACCTACGACCAGCACACGGGTTCATGGTATTTCAAAGCGAGCAAAATACCTACTTTATACGGGCCCACAAAGAATCAATCGCGGGAGCCCGACGGTTGCGTGGTAGGAGGGAAGAGCTGCGGGAACAATTAAGCTCGCTATTCAACCCAGTTACCAGTGCCTAAGGACCGTCGTGCCTTCGATCTTTGGTTGATCTTTGGAGGGTTTCGTAGTATACATTTAGCGCATGATTCTATCAGAATCTAGGAAAATGGTTTGTTCAAAATTGGCGTTTGGGCGCGGTTGTCATCTACACGGGATTTTGTTGTTTGGATCTTAGCAGTGGGCGGCACATTGATACCAGATTGCAGAATATATCAACAGACTGCAGATTGATTGGTTTTTTTCCTCTTGGGCTATATATCTTTCACCCAGAGCCTTGAGGTTTTGCCTAAGATGGGCCATGTTGATACTCCTGTGCCGACAATGGTTGGTGGAAAATGATGTTAGAAAAGAAGGGAGACAAGGGGAAAAGCTACAGGGTCAATTAATGACTACGCATTTTGTTGGGTTTCAGAGGCTTGACATATCTTGCAAAGAGTCTATAAATTAACTATGTAAATGAAAAAAGTCATTTCAACTGCTCTCCGAATCGGTCCTCAAGGAGAACTAATCTCGCCTGATTCAACTCGCTGTTTTGATGACTTTTGTCTTGGTACAGTACAAGCATGAAAAGTATGCGTTATATAAAATAATAAAGACAGCGTTGTTATCCATTGGACAGATCTTCTAGCGCGCAAATCTTACTACTAATGGGTCTGCACAAACGGGATGATGAATTAATCAGGTCACTACATGAGCACCAATTGAGTAACTACTACCTAATAAACTATGAGACGTCATTTCAAGATATTGTATTCTCAAGACGGCTTAGCCAATGGCATCACTAATAAGACAGGCCTTACAGTTGCACCTTGATAACAGGGCCGCTATAAACATTTCATACGCTATACGCAACAAATTCTGTAAAACTTCGTCGAAAAGCACACCTAATGATAAGGTAGGTCCCCGGAGCTAGGTAGGGAGAACATTGCAAAAGACACGTATTCACATGCCAAATAGTGCCTCCCGAATAAATGGTTCCTCTCTATCAGGTGTACGAATGAAAGCGCCGCATATGCAGAAGAAATCGTAAGATTTACATGGTCAGCAGTTGAGATGTCCCTGCTCAGCTGCGAGTACTGTTGGTGCTGATCAGTACCTTATTATGCTTGAAAGGCATGCTAGACAGCATTGGGACCAACTGGATTCTTACCTGCATCGTGAATCCTTCCTCAGCTTCCAACTTGCAGCTCAGGCTACAAAGAATCACGTACCGCGGTGCTGCGGGGGCATTAAGGCGGCGAAATTCTCTACATTGGGCTGGTGAGGAGCAAGAAAATCTCGTCCCGAGCCTGAACCTATTCGAGAGGCCAGAAAAGAGACTACCTACCCAACAGGGCTTGTTTAAGTACAAGCTGATTCGCGCAGCCTGAGTCCTTTTCAGCTGTGCAAGGAGCTTGAAAACTCAAATCTTCAACACTTGTTAATCTGTCCCGCTGTAGTGTAGGTAGTGATTGTGTACTTTGGCTAGATATTGTGGTAACACTCAATTTCGCAAGTTACTTGTGGGAGCATATTTTCGTACCGTAGCCACTGACGCCTGGCGCCGTGTTTCCGTGTCAGCCAGGTTGTTTGTGGGGGAACTGAAATAAGACACCCTCGTGACAACTTGTCTTCCAGGGTCTGGTTCCCCCCACCACCGTTTAGCTCGACACGCACACGATTGACATTTCACCATGCACATATTTCCCATTATCATGTAAATGATGAACCATATCTTGAAATGGGTGGTTATGTACGTACGTCTTGATCACATACTTACGCTCTGACCGTTTTATCATTGAGTGGATCGTCCTCTTCGTCACGATCAATCTTAAGATCTACGGCGTACGGCGTATGTGGCGGTTGACATGTCGATCATTTGACGCAAACACGCCAGGAAACGCCATAATGCCTGGGAGTTGGTCTGGGGCCGCCCGTCGTACTGCCTGAGCGAACTCGATGAAAAAGAAGGAAATAAGGGGGGTAGCAACCCACTCTAACCGGCTGGTCCGAGTGAGCTTGCGATTGGGAATGGACGAGCACCTGACTTTCCGGTTATCCAAGGGTGCCTCTCTATGTAACTATAGTGGATACTATTTACTTTGAACATGGTATCTATAACGTGGTATTTTATACACTTAGCTTATACGCCAGCGAAGTATCGCCCCCCTCGAAAACTCAGTAGGCCATAGCCTCGTAGTCAACCACATAGGGTTAGTATCATTCTAAGCAATAGATTATTTCTGTCTGATTGTTGAGTGACTAAAGTCGAGAAAGCTCACGACTAGAAAGAGAGAGAAAACACTACGACACAGGATCCAGCTGCAATCACCAGTTATATAGAGTATGAAGTGGATTTTCTTGGAGTACGGTAGAGTTACTCACATTATGAAGCAACCCAGCGCAGTACCAAGCAACGTACGAAAACCTACCTGAAGTATGATTAACGTCGGCGCTAAGAGACTATCAAAAAGCAGGTTGTGTACGATGAGACTTGCTACTAACTACAAGTTGCTGCCTAGACCACGTGTTAGAACAAGGGCACTAAGAGCAAAACTTTCGCCAGAGTTATTCATCTTGGCGATGTGTGACTGATTGGTTTCGTCTTTTAATGAGTAGAATATGATAATCTATTTTCAATTGGTTCGCTTAGTAAACCGTCGGGACCATAGAACAGCAACTGTGGCTCGGTGATATCATCAGCGACTGACTTAGTTAAACCAGCTACGCGTGTATAAGGGTCCATTACATCAGCTCATCATGTAAAGTAGCACAACGATGGTTTACAGCCGTATCCCCCGCTACCATTGATAGGTACAACCACCTTCCGCCGGTCTCCGGCATAGCTTCAAAGTTTTAACATGTACCATGAACGATCTCACAAAAGCCCAGCAATGTACCACCGTGTTGTCATTTCATTGTATTAGTTTTCTACACATATGTTAGACCAAACTCACTCTCTAACATTGAGAGTATATTTAGTGCGCCTTGATAAGCTTACAGTGGTGTATCAACAGCTTTGTATAGGTAAGTGGGATAGTTCTGCTTCCCTCAAGATACTATATCACAGTGTATTGCCTTTATTGCGGGCTTCTACCATGGGAAGATATTTCTAAGAGACGAGACGGCGATGCAAGGCAGGGAAAACATGTTACAAGGGCTTGATACAAGGGTTTGAGAGGTGTTCAGATTGACAAAAAATCATCTATGTGATCTAGGGGGCTCTGGATCTCTAGTCCTCCTATCTAGCTAGGCGGGTGAACTCTAGGCTATTGATGCGAATAGCTTCACCTAAGCAAGCCGCCTGGCTTCCCCTTGCCCTCGCGATCTCGTATTGCTGTCTCGGATAGATCAGATCATACAGGAGGAGACGGGAGGCCTTCGCTATCCATAAGTAGGCTCTGCCACCCGATCAGACGACTATTTACAGAATCACGAATATGCATACGAATATGCAGTTCGCCAGACCTAGAGGTTCAGATCTAGTTCCAGTCCCTTGGGTCCGTGTGACAAATCCCGATCATAAGTATCCCAAATACGAAAAAGGAGGATGGAGCAGCAAGCTCATAGCTATCACCATTCGCATATACCCTGATAAGCAGTACAATGCGACAGTCTATCATCAGCGTTGCACAGCCTGCGACACTTTGAGCACCCCAAGACTGGATGACTCACACCGACTTGAGGAAGCTCGGAATATATGTACATGTTACCTGTATTGGCACGCAGACTTTCTAAGCTCAAAGAGCTGATCAAGTGTCGGTTCCTTGAGCACGTGCTTGAAATCGTAATGAATGGTACGGAAGATTAGGCCGATTGCCTCTGGGCCACCGTTCAGTTTCATAGTCTGGGATTGGTCCTGCTTCGTGTTATTATCGGCGCCGCGGGCACGCGCAGCATCGTTATACAACATAGTACGCCAAATAGAAGAAGTACAGTTAACAGCTCCACATCCAAAAAGCACATACCGCTTACGCTTGTTTCTGACCAAGAAACAGTTTCTTACTTCCAACCATCACGGCTGCTCCTTTAGCCATGGCGTACGGAGTCAACGTCCACCACTCTTCACGTCCTAACTCTCATTCCCGAGACGTATACTGCATCTGAAAGTCCAGCCATTACCTTTCATCCAGATGTCGATCTCGAGGTCATCATCCCGGTGCCGGGTGACAATCGTACCATCTATATGGTTTTCACGTTTGCTCTGGCTTGGAACCTGAAGGTTGGTAGGATAGCGCGGGCTGTATCCTGCGGCAGGCTCTCGGGCGGGGTCATAGACTCAATGGATGAGCTGGCACAGCGAGGCAGCCTGTGCTCGTCCGGTAAGGTGCCGCCGTTATGCAGAGAATATTATGCTTATGCGCGAGTGAACGTAATATGCCGGGAAACTCGCACAATCTTGAGTCTTGATAGCGGGAGCTCTGAAGAGGTTGCTTCGCGCACGAACCAGCAAGTGGTATAAATTAGGTGTAGCTCTGAGCGGCTAGGAGCTTGGCGGGAATGGTGGCTAGAAAAGGCTGGTTTCATGTGTTAGCCTCTCAAGTATTGAAAGAGATCTAACAACGTTACGGGTACTACTCCTTCTGCAGCAACCCGGGGGAACAGGGTGGTGGCAGCATACCGCCGGAGCTGCCTACTGTAGGATACTCCCTTGGAAGTCCGCTGATCGACAGTATCGACTAATGAAGCACCGGCTGATCAGACTCTTGGTGACCCCGTCAAGACCCCTTACTAATTATCAGAAAAGACCTGCGGATAACGAGCGCCCTGTGCCGTAGTGAACCCAGGCTGGAGTCAATATATATTAAGTAGGAGGACCTCATTTATCGTAATATCAATGGTGCCAAGTACCCGTATGGCTAGGTAGGCAAGAAAGGCTAACTCGTATAGGTGGCTCTCAGACAAGTCTCTGCATCAAAGGTATTCAGACGCACAGAAATCCACTACACGATTATGCAGTACAAACCCGTCAAGTTCGGACTCTCAACCCAATTCGCTCTTCTAATTATTAGTCTTCAATCCTCAACAAGGTCTCCAATCTCTCTTCAATCGCTCCATGATGCTGTGCGAGCCTACGGGCCAATTGCAAGGCGTTTCCAGCACAACTCAACGATTGATCTTCACACGCAGTCTTCAGTGCCGAAATAGAAAATCACTTAAAAACGTGACAAGGCCATCGTCCCTAGCATCCGCTGGCGGTCTGATCGGGCCAAGTGATTCGACCACTTCGTTCTCATACTCTCCACTCACTAGTCCAGGTGCGTCGTCATCAACAACTATATCGTCGTTAGTTACTCGCCGTAGCACAAGTACGAGGGCATACCTCTAAAGCCAGGAGCGATCGTACTAGCCATCACGACCCTGTGAACCCCCTTCAGCTTTCGAGCAGTGCCGTCTCTTGTCTTGTTACGTTCGAGGTCCTCAAGCTGCGTCTATATCAACCCAATTCGATACGAGACTCTCATACCACCCTCTTACCTCCTGGCTGGTTGCGAGAATGCTGGGATTGACTGGGACAGAGACTACATACGGTTAGTTGATGATGTTATTGCTATATTCGAAGATGTTACTTGCCTACTCGTCCGTGTTTCTTAACCACTTCTTCCACGCCGGCAAGATCTTCGCCATGCACCTCGTTGAAATGTTGAAGAGTGAGTTCATTCCAGGCCGGCTCGACAGAAACTAGTCGCGGCGCTGGAACGTATAAGCTCCTCAAGCCTAAGAAGGGCGTGGGAACCATGACCTTGGGACAAGAGCGTTCGACGCACAAAGTGAAAATGGACTGCATCCAAGATGTGACTTGTCTGGTAGTCTGGGAGTTGCTATGCCTAGGGACGGAGCTCGCAGACTCTAGTCGCCGTGCTTCGTTCGCGTTCGGGTGCCAAAGGGGACCAAAAACTGGAAGTTCTCGGGATCATACAAAGATGTTATCGTTGAGCACCATTTCACACAGGAAGTCCGCATCCGCATCCCGTCGGGCCTTTTGCAGGCTTGTGATGTGTTCGTTGAGCTCTTTGTTGCTTGAATCGCATCCCAGCACTCATTCGCATGTGCTTCGATCTGGGGCTGCATCTGCCAGCTCCATTTCACTCGCTTCAACCTTACATCGTTGAGCATTTCCGTAAATTTCCAAGCTATCGCATTGATAGATCCTGAATGAGGGGTAGCTGGATCCATTGCGGTCGAGTGTCTGGGCGTGTGGACTACTGTGAAATTCGATATTGCAATGTCAACTTGGATGAGGGGTGATAGGAAATGTGCACTAGGTTAAGTTGTATGTAGTTCCAAGGTTGCTCGTCGCGACTGTTTTGCGTCACACAGCGGCGGCTACCTGCTGCATCAAGCGGGTTTCATACCGACCGTCTGTGTGGTGCATCCGGGCCGCGCCTGCATGCATAATGTGTGTGAATTGACACGGTACCTGAGCGTCGACCGGTCTGTATTTATTTCTTTTGTGAGCATGGACAGGCGGAATCTGAAAAGATATCTACCCACTTACTTCGATTTGTATTCCCAATCTAGACGCGGAAGCTTACTTGATAAAATAAGAATCGCAAGACGATAGCTTCATTGGAATTCCTAGAAAGCGACATGGAACATGTTATGTCGAGGCTGATAGATGGCCAGGAAAATATGTTACCGAACGACGGTCTGCTTAACAAAGCGAAGAAACCACATGCAGCAATGCTTGGAGCACTATCAACCATCGGAACGGCTGCTGGTAAGTGGCCCAAGACTACATTGACAGATGGGTGAATTCGTTCAGGTGCGGAGCCCCGAGAAGCTAATCTTTTCCTCAGATCTTTGGCAATCGACTTTGGATCATGGGCTTCCAAGATGACTCTAGCATACCCATAATGGACCAGGGACGTACGTGGTATCAAGATCTCCCGAGTGCCCCTAAGTGTCAATCTCGGCCATCTAGAAAGACCTCGCGGAGACGAAGATGGGTCTATCTCGTACGAGTTCATTGCACTCGCGGCTCTCTTCGACGGATATCTCGAATTTGGTAAGAGAAGCTTGACGGTCGACCTGAATTACCATCTGAAGACCATGTTCACGTATCTTGCGGGTCTGGACCAGGAAAGGAAGCTTCACAAATTACCAGGAGGCAAGGCCCTGCTTGATGCGCTGGCTTCCGATGAAATTACACGAGATATAATACACGATGTCTTGGCGTGTTACTTTATGTTCCTTCGAGACCAGGCACTCGACCATGCCAGGGGGCCCATGATCGCCGTCAAGCACGTAATATTTATCTATCCGAGTTACCTATTAGAAAATGAGCAAGAAGACGACTTTGAAAAGTTTCGAAACTTTCACTCCGATCTCATACGAGGGGTTTGGGATATGGAAGAGCTCGCAATCCACTTCGTTAGCGAAGGACGGGCTGCCGCCCTGTACGTATGTGAGCCGACGATTGAGGACCAGAACGCGTACAAGCATAGCGGTTTGTGGGGTCAATTTCGAGAATTGCACCAACGGAACGAGCCGTTGTCACATGCAGTCCTGGATAATGCAGCAGCACTTTGGTACGTATGTAGCAATAAGCAGTACGAGTATGAACAAGGTATTAATACAGAAGTTTTCCAGAACGTGCAAGTACAGACGATCTACTTCGACGAAGATGGAGATGTCCTTTGTAGCCAGTCTGAATTTGGTCCTGGCTCATCCGTGGGTAAAACTGTCACACGGACCCAAGGGACTGGAACCAGGGCTGGCGAACTGCATATTCGTATGCATATTCGTGATGTAAATAGTCATATGATCGGGTGGAACAGCCTATGGATTATCTAGGGCTTCCCGTCCCTCCCGTTACCTCCTGTATGTTCTGATCTATCCGAGACAGCAATACGAGAGGCCGCGAGGGCAAGTGGAAGCGAAGGAAGCCAGGCGGCTGGCCCAGATGAAGCTATTCATATAGCCTAAGGGTCGCCCACTTGGCTGAACAGGAGGACTAGAGATCCAGAGCCCCCTTGAGCCCATAGATGATTATTAGTTGAATCAGAACACATCTCAAGCCCTTGATACAAGCCCTTGTGACAAAAACACTGACACCAACAGGTCTCGCCTACTTCCAGTCAGCTTACACGACGATAGGTACACAAGGTGGAAGCTATCTGTCAAACGACTATGTCAAAGACTACATCTCGAGAGCCATTAGTGAACAAAATTGGCCGCCGGGTGAGATCGCACTCCTATTGAAACGGTCTGAAGAGAAAAACGTTCTCTTGATTCTGTGGTGTGCGAGACAGGCACTCTCTTAGTCGGGTCCCCAACTGCGTATGCGGTAGGTCTCGAAGTCTCAGGCATCCGACAGAGTATGCAAGCTGCTTTTCCAGCCGGTCTCGTGATGATGAGAGACGAGATTCAACGTTTACGCACCAAAGGAGAGAATTTTGCCGTGGTCTTATGTGGAGGTAGCTATTGTAACCCAGGGCTTTTGCGTGAGGTGGGAGAAATCATGGACAAGGTTGAATCGGAGGGTAAGGATCAGGGCACTCTAATAAAGCACGCTGTCCTAGCAGACTGGGACAGAGG
This sequence comes from Xylaria longipes, assembly GCA_025201785.1. Taxonomy (NCBI): domain Eukaryota; kingdom Fungi; phylum Ascomycota; class Sordariomycetes; order Xylariales; family Xylariaceae; genus Xylaria; species Xylaria longipes. The sequence continues at coordinate 114,120 of MU619752.1, forward strand.
TTGGAAAACAGCGTGTCGGCCGGCGCCGCGATATCCGTGTGGTCTTTGCGAGAGCCATATGACATGTCCTGTCGCTCTACTAGGGGTTTTTCCGCAATCGGTCTTCAGAGACTGATGATTAACAACACTGGAAGAGACGAAGAGTGGGTAGGACAACAGAATTCCCATGTTCTTCTCACCCAAGTTAGCATAGCCATCGGCTCATCAGATTCTTCGGTTATTCATAGTACCTTCTTTATAGAAATCCTTCTTGGACCCTTTTATACTTATATCATGTAGCCTACCGTTACCCCTTATTTGCTAATTACTTAAATGCCATTTCTAATACTTAGTATAATAATTTGGACCTTTAAGGGATTCGAACCCTTACTATTCAAGAATAGTCACCAAAGAGGTCTTCAGGCATTTGCCAAAAAAAAAAAAAAAGTTCAGGCATTAGCCAGAAAAGAAAAGGGGGCCTCAAGCACTCGCCAGATGGGGGTGTTTAGGGTAACCAAAAGGGATAGCAAGGATTAGACACATGGGTCCTCCTCGTCCCCGGTATTGTTCTTTCACTTCTTCGAACCTTTACCCTTATTGTCTTGCTTCCCGTGAAGTTTTTCATACAAGGATTGTGGTGGAATGCCTGACCTGGGCGGAAACGTAGATTGGATATTTTTATCCATCGGGATTGTCATTTCCAAGGTAGGGTCATCGCTGTCGACAAATACCAGTTCGGTCATCTCTTTGTCCCACTTCTTGTTCTCAACCATATCTGCCTTGATTCTACGTCCATACGATTGCCATTGGGCAAACTTGTCGTAATCACCCCATCCAGCGCCAACACCGGCGGGACGACGAATGATTGGGTAATGGGCGGCTGAAGAACCTGTCACCACTTGGTCCCACTCGTTTGGCGGCTGAAACTCAGTCGCAGTCGATATATTATCCGCCTCGTCGTAGACCTTGTTCAACGGCATGCCGGGTTCCCAATTCGGTGGTGCTAATTGTTTCTTGACCAGTTCCATATCATTGGCCCAATACCTTTCAAAGTCTTCGTGAGGTTTGTCATACTTGAAGGTGTCGATTGGGAATTGGACCTGACGTCGGTCCCGGCCATCTTCATCCAAAGGCGGGTCAGGACACTTCCAAAGTGTCCAGCCCTCCTCTTCTCGTTGCTCTACTTCAGCGAGCGGAACGAGTCGGTATTCACTCCTTTCATCTAAGCCAGGCGCAAGCATATAAACGTATTCTTTCCGGGCAAAGTCGTCATCGGCTGGCAAAGGACGTGGCCTTTGGATTGAATGGAACCCCTTGTTTCCTTCGTTGTCTTCCCACAAACGGAACCGAGTCTTAATGCCGGCCTGGCTGTATACCGTATCATGCTTTTTGTAGTCTGAGAACATGGCCTTTTCAGCAGCACCCGGGTTCTCTGGGTCGGGAATCCAACGGGCAGGTAGTCGTCGGTAATCAGTAGGATCAATATCCGCCATTGTAGCATCTTCACCCTGCTAAACTAGTTAGTAAAATCCCATAATTCAAAATGGCACTCAACTCACTCCCACCAAGATGCTAGTTATTCTTTCCAGAAGGTCCGGACGCGTAGTTCTTATGATGGTGTTCTAGAATTGTCAATGATAATTATGCTGTCAGTTTACTTGATCAATAACAACCTACAATTTCCGTCCGGGCAAGATAGGAAAAAGGTACACCCGAACTAATCTTGGATTGGTTCAAGCTTCCGATGGCCTTTTTCGAGTCCTCTGCAGCCGGGAAGGCTAGTTGACACCATCCCTCATGTGGTGCAGTCGCATCGCCGTCCTGATTGAGGGCCCAGAATATGGTGCAAGTATGAAACCCATTCTCTCGGATAGCTGCTTCGACTTGCGCTCTATCTAGATTGAGCGGCAAGCACCCGACCGTGACAACGCTTTCATTATTGAAGGCAGCCTTGTAGGCGGCAACGTCTTCTGGGGTCGAAACCGAAGACATGGCGATGATGATGGTAGTGGAGATAAGAGTGATGGTGGTGGTGATATGATAGTGATGGTTTGATTTCGGTTTTGGTTTTGGTTGTGTGCTAATCGGGGAATTGACGTGTTAATAGTTGCAGGTACATGTTGACAGATGTTTGTCCGTATAATGGAGGGGCAGAAAGTCACCAAAGTTGAATAACTCCAGGGAGTCTTTAACTAATGTACCTAGGTACTCACTACTTGAGTAAGAAATATTAATCTAAAGTTGGAATAAGAAATTATACCTTCCACATTCAACTTCTAATCTCTGAAACCCCCCCCCCCCCTCCTTTTTTGGCCGATGCCTAAAGACCTCTTTGGTAATTATTCTTAAATAGTAAGGGTTCGAATCCCTTAAAGGTCCGAGTTTTATTTACGGCTTTTAACTTATACCTATTATTTATATACACATGTGTAAGCGCACTGTCATGAGGCTCGGCCCAGAACCCACACCACCAGGATTAGGGTCGTGATCCTAAAACCACACAACAAAGGAAGCCTTATATCTGTCTTCTTGTATATAGCTAGTAGGGTAGCCTCCGTAGCCGCGCAGAAGGACTTAGATCCTCGCGCAACAACATATGTCTACACCTAGCCTATATTAGTGTCCCTGAAGGAGTCCTGACACGCATATATAAATACGTATGTATATATGTGTATCACTAGCAGGTGACGAAAAAGGCTGACCGCGTACAACTAATTATAGAATCAGACAGTTACTACGTTAATCTTCACAACCATTCATAGGACGATATCTGAAGATAGGAGAAGGCACTAGTATACGAGCATAACTGCGATGAAGTAAGATGAAGATGCTGTTGTGTTTATGTGACCAATCCAACCACCGGCAGTTGGATGATCATGGCGCATTTTGTACAAATATCTGCCCGCATCCGCTAACAAGCTAAAAACATCCCGCCCACTCCCACCTCGACCGCTTCAACCGCTTTGAAAGCCGTCATTTAGTCGGCACTCGCAGCAGCAGCAGCAGCCTCATCAACACTATTATCACCACGTCTCGGCCGCCTCTGCTGCCCCCAAGTACACAGTTAAACCGGCGTAGCCTACAAACGACATATTATGGAGTCCCTTCTTGCTACATACACCGACTCCGGTTGGTGGGATTTCTGACTGGGTCTCGCCCGTTACCGTTGTTGGGTGGCCGGTCCATAGATGGTGTTGAAATCAGGGAGGCTGGTAAATCCAGTATCTGGGCACTTCGCCCTACACATGTTTAATATACATTATAAAAGTACTACCATCTGTCTAGACTCTAAACTCCTCAGCCTCCGTGGTTGATTCCATGCGCAGGGTACGTCGTCAATCCATAAGGTGTTGCTACGGGGTGTCTAGCAATCGTCTAGTTCTACGCAATATGTATCTAGTATCCATAGCACGGTATTAACATGCTTCATGACTTAAGGAAGAGTATCCCCTAACTTGGCACTTCGCTTTCTAGTTTCTACCATTTCGCGAAGCACTTGCGTAGCCCAACAAGTCTTAGTCCAACAAATCGCCGGGTTTATGCTTCCTCTTTCATCTCCTGGGTTCCCGAATCCTCATCGCTCTTCTTACCAACTTCCACTTCTTGCACCTTCTCATTCTTGTGGATCGCTGTATTAGCCACACGAGCGGCAGTGTCAATGAGGCCATATCTAAGCGCTTCCTGCTCGACCTCCTCATCTGTGAGCAGTGGCAATTCCTTCGCAGCCTTAACGTATGAGATTTTCTCAACGTTACCCTTGGCGAAGATTATATCTATCTCTTCCAGACTTCTTCGCGCCGTCTCTGGATAAAAGAAGTAGATTACGGGGAAGAAGGTGGCATTGAGGACCGCGAAGAAAAGGAACGTTCCCCAGCCAATATTGGTTACCAACACAGGAGTAATTAATACGACTATAACAGTGGTTAGTTATGGTTAGACGGCAGAATTCGCGTCATCTGAAATTGATTCAGGGAAAATGTAGAACTACGCACTGAAGAAATTAAAGAGCCAATTTGTGCAAGTAGACACCGCATTCGCTTTCGCTCTCGTCATAATTGGGTTGACCTCGGCGGGGTATCTGAAATCGCATATTAGTCGCACGTCACATTTATGATTCGCAAAACGGGCACTGGTTGATGACTCGGAGCTGTCCCGGCACGCTTAAAACTACCAGGGAGAGAGATTGGTACTCACAGCCAAGGGAGTGGCAACCATGTGGCCCCGAAACTCGCAATATACGTGAAGAGCGCGACGCAAGTGCCGATAGCAGCAGATTGGGTTTGAGGGATCAGGGCCGAAAATGCAAGAACCATCGATAAAAACTGACCGACTGTCCCCCAAAGGAACAGTTTACGGCGACCAACACGTTCTATCAAAAACCAGGATACAGTAGCCTATAAATAGTAAGCATGGCGTCAGTGAATTTTAGAGCCCTACTGTGGTAGATTTGCCTAATTGCAGGAAGTAAAACAGTAGGACCAGTAGAGTATGACATACTACAAGCATGTTAGTAAGTTAGAGCACGGAAGGTCCTTTTGTTATTTTCATTTTTTCCCACTGACCAAAAATTGCATAAACGATGGCATTAACACCACCAAGTAGAAGTGCCATATTGTGATCTCCTGGGGTGATAAACTTCTCGCAGAGAATCGGGAAGAAGTAGATAACAGCATTGCAACCGCCCACCTAATGAAGTTAGCATGTCTCGTGCGTTTCATCGCAATGACCGGTTGGCTATCAATGGAATAATGATAAATGACTTGCCTGTTGCATGAACTGACTGGAAGCGCCAAGAAGCATTCTGCGAAAATGCTGGGTTTTGCCGTTTGTGAACAGAGCCTTATATGGTGTGCTCTTACCGCCAAATACACCGGAAGCCCTGATTGAGTCGAGGATGATAGCGCGCTCAATACTAGTCTCTTCGCTGTCCACATCATATCCTCGAATAGCGGCAATGACGTTGTTGGCATCTTCGTATCGTTCGTGGGTGAGCAACCATCTGGGGCTCTCCGGAAGCCAGAACATAGCGGTAGAGAGAATAATGCCGAAGACGATCTGGAAGGCGATTGGGAAGCGCCAGACTAGGCCCGCTGGACCGTAAGATGCGCCATAATCTAACCAGTAGGCGATGAGAGTACCGAAAGCGATGGTGCCACCTTGGATACAGATAAGGAGACCACGATTCGATGTTTTACTACATTCAGCTGGTATTGTGTTAACATCCCTTTTTTTTGTAAAACCGTGGGGCAAAGCTCTGTACCTTGATACGTCGGAATAGTCGACGTGTTCATACCGTTACCCAGGCCAGTTACTATACGTCCGATAATGAATTGAGCTAAAGGCGCATGGCCCGGGTAAGCGGTGACTTGGATGAGAGTCCCAATTATCATAATAATTCCACCAGCGATTATTGCTCGTCGTCGACCGAGCTGGTCACCGACTGTAAGGACGAATATCGCACCGAAGAGGCATCCCAAGTCGTATACTGACGTTACGACGCCTTGGAGGGTGCTGTTGTTTCTGGTTTCTTCAAACACATCCGCGAAAGCCGGAGCGGTTAATATACCACTCATCACACCCTGATCATAACCGAACAGCAAGAATCCTGTGGTACAGACAGCCGACACTGCTAGAGAGAGCCGACGACCGCTGAGGCCCATGTAACTAGGCGGCGCCATATTGAAGACAGCGAGAATGCTTTCTTTTTTCTCAAATCTAATAACCCCCAGGCCGGCACAGAACACTGCAAACCAGATGAAGCAAAAGGGAGGATGAATGTATAAATAAATGTGGGACCCAACCCAGACCCACAAACCCAAGGTGAACCAGAAGTACGTAGTAGAGATAGTCCGAGTGTCAAAGAACCCGCGGGGAGTCCGGCTCTTTATTAAAGCTCCCCACTCACAAAACCTCATGCTATACTAGTCCCACGGAAGGTAGGGATGTGCGATAGAGTCCATCGCTCGGCTACAAGATCTTACACATGAAAATGCGCAAGTAGCGGTAATACCTAACCCCAAATCCTTTCCCCATCACACTGCGGGCTCGAGAGGGTGGGCAAGGTATGCCAGTAGCAACCACCTTGAAGAGACTGGAGATAGCGCTTATTATGGACACTCGTTAGGAAGCGTGTATGGCTCTTGGGACTGATCCCGTTATCCTCATTGGATGATGTGAGGTAGTACACCGGAATGCGTACGACAGGGTATGGGGGACCTGTGCTGTCCTTACGTTACATCTCGTCGTCTGTGGGAACGGAATACTGTAGGCGAGTGAGGTCATGCCCTCAATACCCCGAGAGCCTCGGTAGGGGGTTGGGGCTATAAGGTGCGGAAATACCTGTAAGCCCCGGGTTGGCGTTGGTGGGATTGGATGGGTGCGTGGGCGACGTCTTACTAGGAACGGCAGTTGTACGGTTGTGGCTTGCTTGCGGGAGCCAATCCGGTAAGAAGCACCAGCATCCCTGCTTCGGTATCCGGTTTCTAGCGACTCGTGCTTATGATTTCCTGCAGTGACAACAGCACGACAGTTGATGAGGGGGGTTGAGATGAAGATGGCTCGGAGGATGAACTTGTAATTATACCTTCGATTTATAGGTTTGCTACAGAAGCTATGTAGCATATCAACTAACTACTGCACCCCGTATTAATTCCACATAAGACTGGATCGCGATCGAGTCTACTTATATGATATAGTAGAAGATCTTCACCGACTACAGTTAAATTTCCCCAGCCTCTCATCTGACGCTTTAATGGAAGCCGGTGCGGGGAAATCTGCGGGGGAGGATCCATTTTCTCGGGAGGTCCGTAAGTCGAACGAGGTCAAACCCACTAGTCCTAGTTAGACTAGACTGCCGATTCAAGAAAGTTATTGTTATTAAGGGCTCTAGATAACTGAATACGCTGGATGGCTATATTCTAGATTATAACTAGAGAAGCCAATGTCCGTTTCACATATAGAGTCTAATTCATGGGGTGGCTTTCAGCTACTGGTCGGATTGCTATAACGCGCTTGAGCCTTGTCAATTGGCATGATCGTGTGGGAGGGGAAAGAAGAGTTGCGGTGTAGATTCCAAGAAGGAGGATTGGTGGGCCTGGAGGCTCTTTCAATTATTTCCCGGTGTTTTCTTGTAGTCTTGTTTGCCCGGCGAATTCTCTACGAGCCAGTTACGCATGTCTTGATCTGGGGATATTGGTGAAAATTCACCCCCTGTCGATTGCGAATGAGGGGTCCATTGTCGAACAGGGTTTTGCGGCCAGGTCCGGGCGAGCGGGCGTGCATAGGCCAAGCCAGCACCAAAGGAACACAGCAGGATGACATACTAGAAAGAGGGGGAAAAGAAAAGCTTGTGATGCACCGACCACCCTAATACCGAGGTAAGAGACCGACCATCTAACTACTGTAAGCATCTCAACTGGCTAGCATGTCGTCTCAAATAGTTCGGGAAGATGAGAATCGTGAGATTTGAACGACTGCAGTCGGATACAAAATAGAACATAGCCGAGGATTCATACAGAGTACCCAGATCATGCAGAGATATCGCACAAAATGGGGGTTGAGTAAGTCTCATATTGATGCAGACAGGTTTACCCAGAACGAGATTTCATGCAATAACTAATAAGACGTTCGAACCATTTCTCATGTAGGCTGATTTCATTATCTTGAAATATTTTAAAATAATAGTCTTGTCCACACATGATCGTCAGCGATTTTAGATATATCTGAAACGTGTGGCCACTTATCGAGCGACTTCTGCCTATACATCTACTACCTCATTCTCTACGGCGTATAGCGGCCGACATCACCACCACCGCCAGACCACGATCCCGTAAACCCATTTTGCGACACGATAGCAGTGCCATCAGCGAGGCGTAGCGTGGCGTATGTGTCCTTGGAGCACTACAACACACGGAGTCAGTCATCATCGCGTTGAGCTTAATCTGTGAATGATCCGGAACCGTAAGAAGCTTTGGGACATGAATTTGACCTCGGGGAGAGCTATGCTCTGGAGCTGCTAAAAGAAGAGGAGAATCGCTTTGGGGTTTACTTACAAGGCCGAACGCCTGGAGGTTAGACGGTGTCTTCGCAATCCAGTGCATGTAATCTATTGCAGCGTGAGTTATTAGTATTTGCACAATAGTAAAGTAGACATCGACGCTTACCCTGGCATTGGTACGCCCCGGCACAGGACTGATATCCTGGGCCACTGAAGAACGCCCAACTAGCAGAGGCGTATGTGTAGATATTGGTGCCCCCGTTGATATAGTTTGCAAAGCCCATGCGGCAGCGCGTATCGGTACCGGAGCTTGATGCATAGAAACACGTTAGTCGAGATCTCTATGTCCCACATCATAGAAATTACTAAATCAGATGAAACAAGAAGGTTAAAGGGCCAGACACGGGAGACTTTTATACACACCACCACGAAAAATCAGGGTCGCCCCAGTTATTCACGTCAGCGACCCAGGGGGCCGGAGGCGTTTGCTGCACATGATCACCCTGGTCGTAGTTCGTTTCCGACTGTAGCATAGAGACCAGTACGTTATTTGCGTTGCGAATGTTCAGTTGGTACAGCCACCAGTGCTCGCTGCCGAGGGCGTGCAGCCAGGTGCCCTGGGTAGACTCGACGAGCGCACCGCCCTTGCCGGCGATGTTGGAGCCGCCCGAGAAGTCCTCAGTGGTGTGGTCTGCGACCCAGTTCCAGACATTCTCGACATACGCGGAGGACGTGGGCGCGAAATGCATGCCGAGGAATGCTGCTTTGCATTCGTTTTTGCTGTCAGTGCAGGCGTTGGTGAGTGCCGAGGCACCGCGTGTGCCGCCAACTGTGATCAGAGAATTCCAGAGTGCTACTTGACCTGGAGAAGATCCCGCCATGTTAAACTGGACGATAATAGCACCTGGGAGAACGTCGCTGACCGTGAATCGCATGTCTTGGATCTGAGCCGTTCCGACGTCGCCGGCATTGCCTACTGCAACTACAGCACGGGGGTTGTTGGAGTCCTTGAAGTTGGCGCCGTTTCCGGTAATGGTCGCCCAGGCCTCACCCACGATACGCGAACCTTTCGGAATTAGAAGAGTGTTGTCTACCCGATACTTGCCGAACGGGAAGTATGCGATCTTGTTATTGTTTGCTGCATATTGGAGGATCTGATTCAGAACGCCGGACTCATCCTTGGTATTGTCACCTAGAACTGTGAGGCCTCCATTTTGATTGGGATCTTTGATGTTAACTACAACACCCGGAGTCAGTTATCGCTATTCGGAGCGTGATATGTGAGGGGTTTAGGAGCTTATAGACACTCTTTTATCCCAAGGAAACCTGGTGTTCTGAAAGTCCCCAAAAAAAGAAGAAAGTGGGTCCGAGAATTACTCACTGAAGTCGCTCACGGGATTCGACGCATAGTTTGGTGCAGGTACTACGGGATATTTGCCGTTCGGTGCGAGTTGACTAGGACGAGTATTGGTGGTTGTTGTCGCACCATAGATTGAGTTTCGGTTCACTGTGTTTCCGTAGGTATAAGTATTAACATGGCTTTGAGCGCCTAGGAGCGTGCCCGATGGCCCTTGCGCAACATCGGAGCTGGTGTCTTTACTAAGATTATCGATCAAAAAAGAAGGGAAACCCGTAGTCGAAAATGTGGTGCCTGAGTTGATTGACGTAGCATCTATTAATGCGATCCAGGGGTCGCCCCCTGTATTTCGGACGCCAGTTCCGCAAGTGTCAAAGGTAGGAGCAAGAATGCTGATCGTTGCTCCGCCCGAAATTAACATGCCGACTGTATTCTGATAGAAGTAAATAGACTTGTATAATGCCTGCTGGTGGCCATCATGGTGTATTCCATTCTGACCACGCTCGATTCTCACATCCGCAAGGCCAAGGGTAGAGCCTCGCCCGAGGCGGATACCTGTGTGTCCATTACCATTGCTAGAGGAAGCCATCGTGATCTTCATGTTCTGTAGTTGAGCTGCTTGGGCCACACCCCAGTACAAAGCGGTAAAATCATTGCCTATCATGTCTCAGCGTATAGGAACGAAGTAACTAATCACGTAGGAATATTCACCTCCCGGAATGCTTGTAGTGTCAAGTACTAAGTTCTTCAGACCAACAGCAAAGGACAATTCTCCCGACACGCCAGTTCCTGGATCCTGGCCTATGCTTATTCGTTAGACAAGACCTACTCACGCTCAGCTGCCGAGTCTTACCATTAATAAGAGTCTGTTCACCAGAGAAGCCGGCTGCCACTTTGATGATCGGTGGCTACGAAAAGTCATAAGTTTCCTATTTTAGAGTCATGTTATCATGGGATACAACTCACATTTGTGGCATCGCCCATGAGGATGGTGTCCGTCTTGGAAAACATCTAGTTAGTAATCGTCATGTTGTGTGTGCCCCGCAGGTGTCTTGAAAAGCTGAGGAGTTCCCGTGGCATGACCTTGACCAAATAGGAGGCTTTGTGTCTCTAGCAGTGGCCAACACAGTGAGGACATGCCACTAAGAAGTACTTACATTCATATATATAGTCTGGCTAATGGAATAAGTGCCCGGTGGTATGTAAACAACCTGTTGGCATGGTTAGCTTCTCTCTCAAAGGAATGAGCGAGCAACTTACTCTTGGCTGAGATGCCAACCACTCCGGATGTCGAGTTCCGCCGTTGGTACCAGCATTGATTGCACGCTGAATGCCAGCACCGTCACCTGGGCTGACTGCCATATAGACAGGATAGTTGAAATCGCCGTCGAGGTCCGGGGCGTAACCACGCGGAGGCCCAGTATGGTCGAAGTTAGCATACCAGAAACCGGTCGCCCGAGGGGCTATGACCGTGTCATTGCCATCATTTTTGGGCGTTGGCGAGGCGTTAGCCCCAGCAAGTAGTAGCGAAGCCACATGCAAGAACTTCATTGTTAACTTGCTGGCTGTTTTTCCTTAATTTTGAAGTAATGGTGAGCGCTCACTGGGCTACTCCGAGACAGAGCCTTAGCTTGCGTACCATGGATCCGTACTTATAGATCCTTGAAGCAATTCGTAACGACCATTCGCGTCTTATACCCGCGGGTCCTAAACGACATTCGAAATTGCAGGCCTGGTAGCTTCGATGACAGCACAGGCTGACCTTTCGACCTTGTCCACGACTAGAAGGAGTGAGCCCTGTTAAGTCACCGTATAGTACAGTAAGCTGCAAGCAGCCCGCATAATATTCACTTAGTGCCCCAGAAACCGGGACTCTTGCAGCCGCATCCGGCAGACTGCCGAAGAATAATCGTCCGGGCTAGACACCAGGGATTAAGTAGTATCAAGGTGCTTTCACCTAAGATTATTTATTTCGCAAAATATGCCTTTTTCCCTTCGAGGAGCTGGTACTACTAGCAGAAGACTGCACTGTCCCCATATAGTACTCTAAATGCTACCTATGTTCATGATGATTCCAATGAGGGAAATTAGCGGTGTCATGCTGAGGTCAGCCAGAAAGACTGCGCTGGAGATAGAATAAGCAATTATCCCGGCAGTCTCATCGAAGGTTTGCGCCTGGCACGTTGCTTTGTAAAGCGCTTTCTTCTTTATAGCTAGTCTGCCAATTGGACAACATCACTATTTTGATCATGCGATGGGAAAGAGACGACCAGCGCGCATTCGTCTGCAGCCACAAATGCTTGCGCTACTCCGGCAGAGGAGCCCGGCAGTGCCTCGGCCCCACTGCATTGATCAGGGCTGAATTGATTGGGCACGGGCTGGTCGGTGATGCTATATGCAACGGACCTGCCATATTCGGGCAGACCAATTGCTTCTAAGGAGGTAATTTGAATTGCGACGTTAGAATACAGGCTTGTCCAATGTTTGGTGAATCCGCATGCTGCATAACAAGCATACGATTGTCAGCTCTTGAATCAACATCATTCGTGATGTTGTAGTATGGTAAGAGGCGAGAGGAGAGATATCGAGGCATTCGCAAAAGGCTATATGATACTAAACTCCGTTTCCAATGTTAAGAGGAGCAAGGATAAATGATGTCAATTATGATACGAGTCGCTGTCAACGTCATTATGTATTAGTGATGGTGGAAAAGTGTAGACAAGACATCTGACTTCTAATCCAGTCTCCCTAAAGCCCCCCCAAATTCGGATTCCTTATGCACACCAATATCACGCCATTGCAGGTTTTGAAGCTGATTGGCATGGAAAGGCTGAGAAGCCATTTCGTATGCGTCCTAATAGACGTACGGCAGAATATGGTACTTGACCTGCTTCTTGTACTTCGCCCAGTCATCGCCATATTTCTTGGCACAGGCAGCATCATCTCTACCCTCCCGGTGAATGAGAAGGACAGCAAAGTAGAGCACGTAAAAATATGTGAATATAATGCCCCAGCCCCTCGCCTGATCCTGAACAACGACGCGGCCGTCGAGCATTTTGGCGGCATGAGCAGTCGCAACGGTACTGCCAGCAGAGAGAATAGTGTAGCCAGAAATACCAGTCGGCAGGCTGAACGGGGATGCTTGCAACCAGTCTCCAAAGTAGTTGATGTGTCGAGACTTACCCCACCAGCCAGCGGTGAGAAGCTTTGTGCCTCGTTTCGTCTGGAGGTACGACAAGTTGGTCACTTTTGGATCGTTGGGGTTGCTACGGAAAAGGTTCTTCTGAGAATTCGCGGCTCGGAAGATATACAGGCCAGTAGCAAATACAGCACTAGCAGCAGCAACGCCCGTCCATCCAAGGTGAACTGGGTAGGCGGAGAGGTAACGGGTCTGAGTCGAATACAAGAATGGAACCCAAGCAAGGTCGCCAAACGACAGCATATAGCCGAAGCCATCGGTGGTAATATCCATCATTGTCATGATTCCGGGCTCCAGGTATTGTCCGTCGAGTACGTAGAAGGCCTGGAAAGCAGCAACGAAAACGATGCTGTCGGAGACATAGCCGTAACTGCGATATTGCTTGGCGATGAAGGCCAAATCCATAATAATCCATCCGGTAAGACCCTGGCGCATCTCGTTGAAAGTCTTGAGGTCGATCTCGCCAAAGAAGGGTAGCGTCACACGAGGGTTCAATTCACGGCCGATGTAAAAATCATAGATGAGGTTTCCAGTGTGGCCGCCAGCTGCGAGTTCACGCATGTCCTTGTTCGGGTAGTTGGTGTCGACGCTGAAGCTCTTGACGTAAACAAAGATGGCTTGCACAGTAGCGATGAGGATGTTAGCAGTCAACATCTGTACATAGTTGTCCGCTATGTAGGTCCAGACGATGAAGTCGGCGCCCTTGAGATATGTCCCAACGGCACAGATCGCGAGATGAACGATGGTGGACGAGAAAGCTAGGCTTGTTAATTGATTGTGCCTAGGCATTGATTATGGGGTACTAACCATTCATGCGATACTTTAACGGGCGACCATGTTGTACCAACTTGGTACCAAGCACCTCTTCCGCAGGTAGAATTCTCCATAGGATCAAACTGAAGAGATGGTATCCAAGGACAACGCCGGTGACCTCCCAGCTGTGAAGGCCACTAAAACCAGGCCAGCCCACTTCGGTCTTAAACTTTTCCAGGCTAAAGCTGCTTGGCTCTAGTAGAGACGGTGCGGGACAGCCAGAAATATCATTACAGGCAAATGCGAATGTGTACAGGAGTGCTGGAAGCCCAAACACAATGCCCGCAGCACCCAGTCTAGAGGTTGTCAGCCACCAATTCACGCGCCATTAGAAGGGTGTAGCACTTACGGCCCGCCAAACTCGTACTGAGGCGCCATGGTAAATTTAATGGTTTTAAACAAGGTGCACGCAATTCCACTTGCTAGCTGCTAGACGAAAGAGCAGACAGGAATGCGACGTTTTTTCCTTGCTTGCCTGTCCTGAATTTTTTGTTTCTGGTCGCCAATGTGATGGGAGCAAAACGTTGTTTAAATAAATAGGGGCGAGATTTTGGATGTGTACGCAAAAAGGCTTGGCACACGCGTTCGTACTCGTACTGCTACGGCAGTGGCTGTCGTACGTGACGGAAGAGCAGCTTTCCGGTGGTGATGACAATTACATTGACAATTAATTACAGCATTGACAATTACTCTCATCAGCCTCAGCCTCCGTGCCCCAATCAAACGTGGCTGAAATGTACCAAGCTTCACCAGCCACAAGTGCTGCCCCATACGTCATTACACCAACGCTTGCTACCGGGTAACCCCTCCCGCAGAATAATTCCCTTTTCGGAATGCTTGGTTTGCTTACCTAAGTTAAGCAGTTACAGGTTCTTCATGTTTCCAAATGGGACCTGAATGATCATCACGAAGCACTAGGGATTTGGTCTCCTCACGCATGAGCCGCAGAATCTTACCCTTTTCGGTAGTCAAACATAGCTATGAATAATCGTTGTGAATCGTGAAGCGACTATAGCTACAACATGTAGCGTTGAGATTGAGTATAAAAGGGAGGAGGGAGAACCAGTGTTGAACATGACATCTCCCAAGCTTCACACAACTCAACAATTACAAGAGTAGCCTGACACTTCTTCATTCATATACCCCAACAATTAGTAGGCCAACCATGTCGAGCCAACGCACTCACGATGGTCTTGTTCTCGTGGACACTCAGACTCCGTTCGAAGTCCGCAAGTTCCCAACTGTATCTCCAAAGGGTGACGAGATCCTTGTCAACGTCAAGTGGACGGCAGCTACGCCGCTTGACCTTCACCAAGCTGATGGCGGGGTCCTGGTCGAGTATCCTATGAGGACAGGGTCTACCGGTGCCGGTATTATCGTCGAAATTGGCCCGGATGTCAAGCACTTCAAAGTCGGAGACCGTGTTTTTGGATTTGCGCACCAGAAGCCTGAGTGGAGAACACATCAAGAATATGCTACTGCGCCTGAATGGGTATTTGGCAAGGTAAGATCACCCCCGTCATACCATACGTAAACACAAAAAGACTTCAATAATACAGGGGACTCATAAAATATTATAGATACCAGAGGGCATTTCATTTGAAGAAGCCGTCACACTGCCTGAGAACCTGGTGACCGCCTTCAACACCATCTCCACAGATCTGAAGCTCCCGACTCCGTGGCCCAAGCCGGCGGACTACCAGCCTCCTCGGGCACACGAGCACATCCTGATCTGGGGCGCGGCGTCCTCGGTCGGACAACTTACTATCCAAGTGCTAAAGTACTACGGGTACAAGCACATCATCGCAACCGCATCATCCACACATCACGCATACATCAAGGAGCTCGGGGCTTCAGAAGTCTACGATTACAGGAGCCCTACAGTGGTCGAGGATCTTCTGAAGAGCGCACAGGGACGCGAAGCACCAGCCTTCCCACTCATCGTCGACTGCATCGGTTCGCAGCAGGGGACTCTGGCGCCGGTCTCCAAGCTCGCACAGAGCGGCAGCACGGTTGCTGTCATGCTCCCAGTCATCCTGAAGCACGCTTCTAACGAGACGAAGCCGGAGTACTCGATGGACGCCAGTACTAGTATTGAATGGGCACCAGGCGTGAACGTCTGCGGTGTCAGGACCCATTTCTACTGGAAGGTGAGTTGACCTTGGAAGAAACTTAACTGCTCTCCGCTTCCAGACTCATAGATCTCTACTCGACGGCGAGAATTGCTAGCTAACTCTAGATGCGCTATAGAATGAAATGTTCCGCGAGAAGCTCCAGACAGAGATCATACCTGCCTTGCTACAACAAGGCGTCGTGAAGCCCAATCGATACCGGATCGTAGAGGGCGAGACGCTCTTGGAGAGGGCAAAGAAGTCACTAGATGCTATGCGAGAGGGCGCGAGTGGTGAGAAGATTATCTGGAGGGTGTCGAACGAATAATGGAGACTCTGTGCATTACTCCTAACCATGTCTTGAGAAAATAATAATGAAGCGTATATTCAAATTGATAGTATAAGTTCTTTGTCCTTGGGTATCGAATTGTGTTAATCAAGTTTCATATTGTTTATTTCTCCAACATTTTTTGAACATTTCATAATGACAGGTCTTCTTAGGAGCAAAGTAACAAAACCGCACCAAGTAGCGATTATTCTTCTATCTCCTTCTTTCAGCTCCTAAACCGCCTTTATAACGGATAGATCAAATTCTCTTATCTCAAGCGTCTATTCTACAACATTCCGGATGACTCGAAGCCGACTTGCATGTCTTAGCTCCCTCTATCGACACTAGATCATGCAATGCATCTCGTCCGCTCGTCCAGCATATGCGTGCGCCCTTCCCCACAGGTGGGACTCCGCTCGGAGTCATTCCTGCAGCTTGATAGCTCTCAGCATGAGCACTTCGAGATACCAAGTTTTCCTGTTAGTTATTTAGTTTCAGCTCATATCCTCTGCATAATGATATAGGGCGTGACTACCACGCCGAATATCATAGTATGATAGTGGCAGAATCGCGAGACACTTGATCGTGGGAAGCAAGCCATGTGTCATAGCCACGTCTAGAATCTGCAGGAGAATAGAAGTCGTTGCATTAGCACCCATTCTTAGCGACTGCCACATGCAAGGGGTTCTCGCTCATCCCTCCACAACACCGATTCACCTTAGCCACCACGATCGAACGCCACAGTAGATACAAGAACTCGTACTTAATTTATGTCTTCCGCTCTACTACCATCGTGTACCTCGTCCCTGGACGTTTGAATGCCGGGACATAATCGAATTTGATCTCATGAATGTATGTATGTCACGAAGTATAGTGCGATTTTCACTCTTGGCCCTTCTAGTTCTGAGCCTCCAGGGGGCACGTAGGCCAGCTACGCAGATGGCATTAAACGTCTGCCCTGTATGCGTGCGAGGGACGGTGTGTCCTCTCGTCGACCGGAAGGAGTGCCGGGATCACGGGGTGGGTAAATGTCGTACGACGATATCCCGTGGGTTGCCCAGATCAGTGACGTTGATAACACAATGTAACACCATCAACTGGTGTCTAGCAATACGATCCGAATAGTATGTAACGAAAGCGAGTGGATCGAGAAGAGCATAACCCATGTCCCGCTAGAAAAGAGATACCGTAGGCTGCCACCATTATTGCTTCAGGTATTCTTTCAATAGCTTGTCTTGACCAAACTATGGCCAGATTTCTGGCCACCAACAGTAGTAATATGATAAGTCAGCTGCCTACGAGACATCCTAGGTGTAAGAGGCTCGGTGTGGGTAGGGGGTCTGTCTGGTCGTACTGATACCGAGGCGGGTGGGACCAAATGGGAAGTTCCCAAGCTTGGTTCCCTTTCCTTCATGTCATATGATTATTAAGATGTTCGGCTTTATTAATGCCACATATGGCGGTATGAATCGTAGTGACGATATCCCGGAGGATCTGCTCTAATGACCCGAGGTGGCGACAAAAAGCTAAGACAAGCGGAGAGATGTGTAAAAACAACAAGTCCTAGATTTGGAGCGCGGTGACGGAATTTTCCAAAATGGAAGAACCACAAAGCTTGGCCAAGACACTGTTCTAGATCACGAGCGTTGAGGACGGGTAGGCATCTGTGCGATGTACCATGTAGATAGCTGGATGTGGAGGTCGGTGCTACTGCAGCCCAGCAGGGCAGATAGGGCGCGGACTGCAGTATGCTAGTCTTCGTCCCCAGTTCTTCGTATAAGTTACCAACACGGTGAGATGGAGCTGCAACGAGGAGTCATAATCCACGGCCAAAGGGTCCGCGGGGCACTTCCATCCCTCTTTTCGCTCCCACCACGGCAATTGGCAATTGGCGATTGAGGGAGGGAGGGGGTGGAGGGGTCTGCAGGGCTACTAGGCTCCCACCAACCTTGGAACTTGCCCCACCCGCATGTTGCGCGACCCATAATCGACGCCAAGAACAGGCAGCATTGGTGTGGCTGTGCGAGAGTCCAATAAACGTTGCCAATTCCAATCGCCTTCGAGACTTCTGATTCACCAGGCAGCCAGTCACCCCCCGATCAATGAAATGTCAATGTCACTCTCCGCGGTCGCGCACGCGCGGGAATTTGGATGAGACAGCAACCCCGCAACGATCTTCGGCGGGGTTGAACTTTTTTCTGCTTCCCATTCGCGACTGGCGGAATGGACGAGCGCAGAATTAACGAGCATGTCACAAGAGGCGAACTTGGTATTGAATCTTGATTGTTGAATTTGTTCATTGGTTTCATTGATTGCTCCTTTGTCCCTAGCAAGACAATCTTCGATAGCACAAGATCTCTATACACTTGCTTCTACATGATTGGTATAATTGGTATCATCTAATACACACGCCTGTGGCAAACCCAAAACAAAAACTCAGTCATGCGGCAGTGAACCGTGCCAATCAATTCCCATCCAACACCGTAATGTCCCATCTAGTATAGCAAAACATCATGCGCGTTAGATACCCGTAGTGTATGTGGGGGGGGGATTTTTTTTTTTTTTTCCGTGTCCTCGTTGGACATATGATTTAATATTGATAGTTCTTGAAGTTGAAGCGATCCTTTAATCGTTGTCTCTGGGCTTCAACCTCGCGCTCCATTGCTTCGGCCTCCCTCTTCTCGCGGATCCGTTGCTTCTTTTCCTCATCCATGCGCATGCGCTCCGGCACCGACACGATGGGCGCAATGGATACTGAGCCGCGTCGGTAGCGTGGGCTTGTGGGAACAGGTGTTCGGCTTGCGATTGCCTCGTTTTGTCGTTGAATCTCATTTTCTTTCTTGCGTTGCCGGTGTTGATCCCCGTGGTGCAGATCAGAGAGTCGTCGCTGGCGACGTTCTTCGTCTATGCTGTCGCGTGATGAGCTGGTCTTTGACGATGACCCCTGTCGACGGTGGCTCTTGGGCCGTTCGTTGATGATCTCTACTGTGAATGATGTTGGCCGCTCGCGTTTCTCGACATTGTGGTAGCTTGAAGATTCGTAGGCGTTGTAGAGGTCGGGGACGGGGCTCGGCGACAGGCTGCGTGGGTGACGTGGTGGTGTCCGTGATAGTGTTCGTGACAAGGGCGAGCCGCTCATGTAGACATGGCGCTCCCCGCTACCTTGTCTCTCGTGCCGTGACGACCGCCGCCTGTTGACATCTAGCACTTTGTTGTCGCTGATGTAGATTCCGGATCGTCGCCTGCTCGAGCGTTCGGAGTCGGAGGTATGATCTGAGTGATAGGACAGCGGAGGTGTTGGCGGCAATTGGCCATGGCTGTATGTTGAGCTTCTAGGCTCGGTTCTTCGGTATCCTGGTGGGCGGCGCAGCTCTTGTGTTCTGTCGCAGAACTGTCCGTGTCGTGCGTTGGGGCAGAAGTCAGCCTCGGACCAGGTCCTCTGGCGACCATCCGGCCGCACGTCCGTGAAGATCTCCCTCACGCACATTGTAGAGGCTGCTGCCGTCGGTTCTCGTGTGGTGCTGGGTGGATTGGGCTGAATGACCCGCGGCCGCGGTCGTGAGTGCCGAGGGGAGTGAGTCGGGTAGGATTGGGGCTCGAAAATAGACTCCTGTTGGTCACGGCTTTGTCTTTGTCGGTAGATTGAGTTGTTGATAATGACTCTCGGTTGAGACGCCACGGCAGCGTTGGTGCGCAGCTGTTGGGAAGTCAAGTCGATCGTTCCAGAGCTGGCTTCCAAGTAGAGAGTTATAACAGCACGCGAACAGACACCTCTTTCAGGTAGGATAAAAGAGATGAGATGCGACTGAGCACGGGTATATAGGTAGTGTTTGGTGGTATAGTATAACAAGTTCTTTGATGTGTTCAATGGATTGGGTAGACAAGACCGGGTAAGGGGGGCGGGGCCTTGGTCCCTTATTATATATCAGAGACGACGAGGAGGACATTTTGTAATTTTGTAATTTTTTGCGCGCAGCATAGCAGATAGGTAGACATGGGCGCATGGGCATGGGCATGCTGGCGGTAGGTAGGTGAAGGAACATGGTGGCAGGGGTTTGTCGAGTGTGCATGCTCCCTCCCTGGTCCACCCATGCTCTCTCTCGGCGGGTCCATGGATGCTTGGATGCCTGGGAGGGAGGGAGCACTGGGGACTGGGAGACCGCCGATGAATCACCCGTCACTGGGTTCCGTAGCGTTACCTTAGGGTACAGCATACGGAGCTAACGCAAAACGAAAGGTGCATTGAAACCACACCAATCGACGCACCACAGCCATGCGGCGGAGCTCACCTGGCCAGTAGCGCATGTAGTGGACATGCTAGGGACCTTGGGCATCCCCCCCCCAGGCTTGCCAAGCCTGCCCCCAGCCCACGGTGACGGAATCTTCGTGCTGCTAGCAACGGTGCCTAGTGCAGTGTATGTGGCTTACACGACAGTGCAGCACCTCGAGCTGGTCCAGCTTATCCGACCGCCAGCAGCCCATGTTGCGGCGTCTGGATTGAGGGAACCTGTAATGGGAGTCTACACATCAACTGAGGGTAGGTTGCCCCTGTCTACCTGAGGGTAGCTCCACTTTTGGGTGTAGACATGATCCACAATATACTTAACGCCACAATAACGCCACAAAAATAACGAGCCTCGTGAGCTTGTAGGGCGAGCGGCGGATTAAAATAAAAAAATATTCGCCTTTTTTCCGGAGTAGGGGCCGGCGCGGAGCGTATACCCCCCGGAGGTTAAAAAATAAAATAAAAATATTGAATTGTGGTTGTCGCGGCGCAGCCGCTGCAGCGTAGCCGCCTATCAAGCAGAAGTCGAGCAGAAGTCGGGTATTTTGTGGCTAATGTCTACACCCAAAAGTGGGGCTACCCTCAGGTAGACAGGGGCAACCTACCCTCAGTTGATCTGATTGCTCCTGTAATGGGTTGGCATTTCAACCGCTCGCCCCGGAGTGGAAATGAACATGAAACGAAGGAGATGAGGGTGGCCGTTGGGCATGGCCAACAGCTGAAAACAGTACCCAGCCCCGAAAATCCCTCGAAATTTGACGAGATAAAAATAAATGTTATAGTGGGAAATTCCAAGATCGCCGCGTGTACACACCCTGCTACCAAACACTGGCGGCCCGGCAAAATGTCACGCAGTGTACATCGTAGTAATGATAGAAGGTGGACTATTAGGGGAGATTCCAATTCATCGGCCGTCCGAGGGAAGCATTCTGGAACGTGACGTCGACTGGGAACTGGGACCAGCAAAGTGCATGTGACACTCTAGTGCGCAATGCGCAAATAGAGAGGTCGAATTCAAAGACAGATCTCCTCAAATCGAGACTAGACTACATCGGTGTTGACTCACACCAGTGTTAGGTACTCAGGTCCGACCTCGTAGACAGACTGTACCGTTCGATGTGGTTGGCCCAGATAGCTGAGGTAGTGCATGTACGCAGACTAGGTGAGAAGTCATGGAGGTAGGTAACTAGTCTAAGAGTTGTGTTCGCAGTAGTGCAGGTACTACACGATCGAATCGAATGGCATGACAGCTCGACCAAGCACTTTACGCATTTCGTCGGCATTCATCGTGTTAACGTAGGTTTAGCGGGGGAATGTGGAGGGCACAGCCAATGCGCCCCCGGAAAGCTGCAGGGGCATCATTGTTGGTTAGAGAAAGCTGTCAATACTCGCATTTTGGCGCCGCTCGAGTTCAACACTGCCTCAAAGCCACAACTGGGGTAGCCATCAGGTCGCAGAGCCGCAAAGGAAGAAATCAGAACCATTCTGTTGGATCTTAGTCTACAAATAGCCGCCTGACGAGATCACCGTGTAGGCAACCCAAGCTGAGACGGGACGACCAAGGCATGGCACGGCCAAGATGGATGGAGGGATGGATGCCTGGGAGGAAGAGCATCATGCACAGCTGAAGGTAGCCAAACCTCTTCAATATCATAACCAGTTTCAAACAATATAGCAGAAGCTGAAGATTGCCTAAACCAACTGACATCCAGTTTAAATGATAATTACAGCCAATAGAAATAGAAGAAGACCCCGGGACCACCATGCATGCATCAAGAAAAAGGTACTGCCCCCCGATAACTCAATGGGACGCAACATGTCTGTGTCTGTGGCTCCTCACCTGTAGTGTTCATTTCAGCCCTTGCTCAACACTACGGTATGGGTTTTGATATGAAGCTGTTCTTCCATGTACGGCATACCGTAGACGTGCAGCATTCATCGATTGTTGCTAATATGACGAAGCAACCCTGTTCGTCACCCCTTGCATCGTATATTGTCGTGCAACCTGTTCAAGTCTTCGAGTGTCTGCCCATCTGGCTGCCTTGCGGCTCTGCTCACACCCCCCTTCATCCGCGTCACTTTTGCCACCTTCCACGGCATACAGAGTGGAATTTCTAACAGAATCTTTGATTTTTTTGGTATGACGTCTATGGTACTTCAAGCAGGTGTCGCATCTAGACTCGTCGTCGTGACACGACCATCATGCATCAGAGCTGCATATTCATTAAACCCCCGACTACGTAGTACTGACTTCCGAGAATACGTTGCTACCATTGGACTGGACAGTACACAGGTACCAGGGGCAGTGTCTATCCTCATTGACGATGGTCTATCGAAGCGTTCGGAGCGTTCCTGTCGGCACTCTCCGCCATGATTGGAGCAATGAGGCTTTGCTCCCACACACAAGATTCCCGCGGCCCCCAAGCGCTGACAGGATCTTTATTAGCTAGGTTAGTGCAGTCTAGTGCCATATCCCATGCAAACTGCTCTGGCGCCACGATCGGGAGGGAGCCGACGCCTCCTAAAATATGCAATTTTGCCAGAACCAGCAGGTTCTTTGATCATACGTCAACTAAGTTACCTACGCGGAACGATAGCTTGTCGTTTTGCTCGCATTGAACGTGAAGACCTCGAGGCTCAAGATTCTCGGAGCTCCACTAATTTCGAATATTCAGCCTAGCATAGGGCTGACTGGCCTTCGCCCTCCGAATACCTAGCTGATTACTTAAGCCATGTCTCTTCCCTTTTGGGATTATTACATAGGTACGGAGTACTTATGTAATTTTCATCCACGCGCCTACACACAAACGGACTAGACAGGATGGGCCGACGAGAGAACGGCAGTGCCTTGGCAGGTGATGTTGTGCATGCATGCATGTTAAGCATCTTGCTACCAACAGTTGCGAACATGAACTAGTCATCGCTACCACCACCTATCATATCCTGAATCTGTCGCCATCGCAGTCTGCAAGGCCTATGATAGCCTCGCGTTTCGCAAAGCGCCCGTGTTGGTCTCAATGTGGCCATTACGCGGGCCAGTAAGCTAGGCGCCATCGCTGAGCGACTCTCTAATATCCTAATATCCCACGAGATTTGCACTTCTGCACGTAATGCAGCGGTTGCGTCGTTAGCTCGCAGCCGCCGTGCTTGTTCCCCTTCGGCATCAAGCCCCGGGCTAATCAAACTCCAGAAGGTCGGCTTAAACGACCCTATCGCACGTTGCCAGCACTTTCGTCTTGTCATACAGCGTCACTAGTCACATGTCTCTCGCTGCGACAAGTTCCCATATCCATCCTCCTTTGCTTCTTTTACGCGTCATCGTGTCGATGGAAGTGTAGAATCCTACTCATTTTGGCGTGACCAGGCTGTCGACTACCTACCACCTGCAATTTGCCACCCATATGGGTGGCTCCCGCGAATGGAAATTCCCAGGCTCGGCCTGTTTGCCTCGAAAAACCTCTTGGCGGTCAACCATGAGGCTTGCATTGTTTACATTCCTCGGCAGGTAGCTACCCGGGTCTGGATCTATCGCCGAAGTCAAGTACGTAGCCAGTGGACTACTTAGTCCGGGAAACCGCATCTCGGCGCGCTTGTCAGCTATGATCGATACCATGATCGAGTCTTGTGTGTCAGTAGGTAACGTCATATTCTGTACGTGCGGTATTCCCTCCACCTCTACTTAGATGTTCGTATCCTTACGTGATATATATCCCTTATTATTCAGCATGAGCCATAGGATGAACCGGCAAGCGGCAGTCTTCTAGACTACATGGCTGGTTTGCAATCAAGTCAACGTCCAAGTTCGCCTCACTTCAACACAAGGTACTTCCTATACATGGCCCCCAAAAGGTCTTGCTTTTTCCGTACGGCACCCCACTTCCGAACTGTTGATATCTGACGACCAACTTTGTGGAAGTACGTGTGTAGCGATCAGAAACCGGATACTCGTGGCAGGAGCTTGTCGTCAATCAGAAGTAGTAGTTTCAAGGCAAACAAAGCCGCATTACATTACAATACGGCAGTCAGCTCTGGCTGACGGCATAGAAGGCGAGTGCCGAGATGACAGGTATCAGTCGTATTAGAGTCCGTCTAGCGAGGCAGTGTCAGGAGAGCTGCATTCTCCCATCATGCAGCGCTTCCCTCCATTAATTCCGAAAGCATTACAATGGATAGTTTACATGTTCCAGACCAGCGAGAAATCCAAATGCCGACTCACAAGATATCCTAAAAGCGATTTTAATTCGTACGGTCTATTCGATTGATTGCGAAGATCAAAGCTTCCAAGTCCCGGACTTAGAGCCGCGGCCCTCATACAATCTTCAAGGAACATCTCCCTCCATTATTCAGTGGAACTAAGAGTTGAAGCTGTAGTTTTCTCCTTTTCTGGAACGTCCGGCGAAGACACATTCATAGCACCAATTCATCGAAAATTGCGGTCACAGATACCAATTGCGATCCAATTCGCCGGTACAGCATCTCCCCTACTCTTCGGTAGTGGTATCAAGATGTTACTTGATGTAAGCTTAGAGTTTTGCCGATATGAAGCAATCCTACAGCCAACGTTATTGGAGCACTTTTGCACTTATGATGCGTTAAAAGACTCGAATATAGGCCGAACACCGAGAATTCCCGTAGACCTCGACGACATAATTTGCGTTTTCCAATCGCAATCGAACAAGTCGGAGCCGAAGTAGAATCCCCCATTGATCATCCGCCAGCATTCCCCCAAGCATCCTCGCATGAATGCTTGTGTTATGCAACACTTCATGCACATCAGCGTGTTCCGCAGTCCGTGATTCGTGATGGCACGCCTCAATACTTAGGGCCCCAGCCTACCAAGACCTCTCCAACTAACTCCGCATCAGCTAGATTCTTATTCGCTTCCTTGGGGGCATTTTCGACGAGACAGGACGGTGAGCCCGTTCAACTTACCATAGCTTCGGCTGTACCTAGGGATCTCGATCTCGGATAAGGCTCTGCTTGAAACCTGCCTACTCCCCAACTTCTCTCCCTCGCTGCCATTAATTCCGAGATCCGATAGGCCTAGCACTCCTCGCGTTGTAGAGCTAGCTATCATCGACAGTAAACACGTCGCTTGTAGCTCCTGCTTCGTTTCCAGGAACGCCGCAATACCCCACAATTCGAGTGCGAACTCCTTTTCTCATTCCTCGGTGATCCGGCACGGATGTCCGAGCCCAATGATTTGATTATATTAATATAGTTTCTTCTTCTCATCGCACATGGCGGATCCTATAGTTGGTAGTTGCGTTCGCCGTATTTGTTGACTCTCCGGTTGCCCGGTATTATCTTCCCCGAGAAGCTCACGCTCGCGGGAAGTAAGGGTCCAAGTGGCTGTGGCTGAGTCTTGCCGGGATAGTGTAGGGTTGCACGAGGGGTAGGTACATCCCTTGGCTATGCGTTGTATACGTGGCGCGGCCGGAGGAGAGCTCGAGTGGCGCTCAGTAATCTGACCGCTTAGTGATAGCATTAGGTAGTATTGGAGAGCTGGCACTCTATCCCTCGCGACTGAAGTGACATTGCGGCGCTGTTTGCGGAGGCGGATGGACACGATAGCCGTGTGGGTTCGGCAGAGATGACGAAATCCGTACCTCTGATTGGTATATCTAAGTATTTGACTGGAGGAGGCGGTGAGCTAGAAGTCGAGACAATCTGTAATATGGAGCGTTGAGCCTCATCTCCGCTTATAAGGCCTACTAATCGGGGTTTGAATATTTTAGTTACATACACCTCACTACGTGGCATCATCTTTGAGCCTTGCTTATTCTATATACGCAATGCTGATTTTATGGTTCGGCGCTTTATTTGTTCTGTTGACACACACTATCAAAAATTGACGTATCATAATTAACAAGGGAGGTTGGAATCATGTAAGGTTTTAAAACGCATTCTGAAATCGAAGTCTGACATCACGCTCGATTATTGATAAGCTTTGATTCTTAGTTAGACGTTATACTATACTTTGAAGCCGTCGATGCTCTTAGTTTCGCTATCCATCAAGAATATAGAAGGTTTCTTGAATGTTTAACAGCTATAGAAAAAACACTTGTATAAAGTTTCTATACAACCACTTGCACCGTATCCCCAGCATAATATCTCAATTAGTGTATTAGGCAGACTGCAGATACTTTAAAAATTGGAGACTCCTTTCATGAGCCAACTCTGTCATGATACGGCAAGGCGGTTTTATAAGTTCTATTTCTTTTACCCGCCGGGCAACTTTTTTTAATATAATAACACTATTAATGTATTATATCAAACAATATGAAATATTATGAAAAGAAATTTTACAATATACACTTTAATAATTTTAAACGCTTTTATTATAAGGGTTAGTTAAACAACCCAACGGCTATTCTTGGAGTTCTCAGTTTTTGTTACTCCATTCACTTTTACAGTCCATCACAGACTAATGGAGGTTCGTTCTCTTCGGTTTGTACATATGCGTGGAAGTTTTAGCGTGTTGCGCTCAACCCTTCATGTTTTGTGATATTTGGACCAGTGGTGGGAATGGGCATTGATCTTGTGATAGTCACATTAATTGTGAAACGAAATTGTACCCGTGGACAAGTTTCAGTGGTTTAGTGACCTGAAGATTAATAGTAGAGTAGTATTTACTAAAATACAAACTATTATGATCCCTTGATTTACAATGAGTTTTTTCCTTTTAAAAAAGTCGGACTATCCTGACTGATTAAGTTGTCGCATCTTTAAAGAAGCCCTTGCTAGCATCCCAATAACAACCAATCCGCTCATGACCTTGAGTCCTTCTCGAAGGCCTGAACACCAAGCCGTTATTTCTGTAATACCAGTTTGTCTCCTCACAAAGAGTGATTAGTTTCAATTCTGCCAGGACCCCTTCATGGACATTAATATGGGCTGGGTGTAGACATCTGTTGTTGCGCGAGGATCTAAGTCCTTCTGCGCGGTTACGGAGGCTACCCTACTAGCTATATACAAGAAGACAGGTATGAGGCTTCCTTTGTTGTGCGGTTTTAGGATCACGACCCTAGTCCTGGTGGTTCGGGTACCGGAGGGCCCGCGGGGAGAGCCTCATGACAAATTCTGTACCTAACAGTGGAATGTCGAGGGTATCAAGCACTGCCCAGGTATCCCTTTTCGCTTCGTTTGGGTTCCTAGTGGGGTGGAAGCGGTCTTTCAGCTGACCTTTGAATACACTCGGCCTATACCTTAGCATCACATCTATTACTGGCCCCCGAAGGGTGATATACCCATTTGAAACACGCCCAAATGGACCGAGTGGATTTTCCAACGTAGTAGCGAAGTCTTAGAGCCGGCACACAGCCTGATAGTTCGACGTTCTTTTTTACGTACGCCTTGCACAGGATGTAAGCTGCCGCTTGAGTTAATTTAAGCACAATTAATGATAATGCTACTGGTAGCTAGGGTAGGTTATTGGATGTTGTCCTATAAAGGGAGGGGGACCTCCCGCCGCCCACGGGCCGGGCGTCGCCCCCCAGGCCGGTCGCCTGCCCCTGGCCGGTTGCCGCCTCCTGGCCGGGTGCCGCTCCTTGGCCGGTCGCCGCCCCTTGGCCGGTCGTT
Source organism: Xylaria longipes (assembly GCA_025201785.1). Lineage (NCBI taxonomy): Eukaryota > Fungi > Ascomycota > Sordariomycetes > Xylariales > Xylariaceae > Xylaria > Xylaria longipes. Next base: position 141,769 of record MU619752.1, read on the forward strand.
GCCCCCTAGCCGGTCGCTGCCCTTTCTCAGTCGTGTTGTATGTTCAATTGACGTGGGCCAAAATATGTTGTAAAGGTGATGGAGGTGGCTACATGGAAACCACTGTGAGGGGTAAGCTATTAGTTATCATCTGGAGTAGTGCCACCAAAACCTGAAATCCTGGAGAGGAGTGTCTGTCTTAAAGGCCGCGGTGATACCGGCCCCATCTCGGGGTTGTCCATATTTTATGCGCACAGTTGATGAGAATAAAGAAGACGGTGGGCGAACGGAGACCTCAACGCTAGTACAGTAAGCATCTAAGTGGGTTGGCCGGCAGAGGCAGCCGCCGTTCCGGCCGCTCTCGGTAATACCTACTGTAATTGACTGGGGATTGGCCGCGGTAGGTACGGAGGCACATTAGTATTAGGATAGACACCATGAACCTACTCGAGCGAGAACCCTATGACAAGCGCTACACAATATAAGATTGTTATTGATGCTGTCAAATGTACCGCTTGGGTGAGCAGCTGTAATTCGTATTAAACCGAGAAATATGACCGTATCTCGCTATCTCCACGCAGCCTACACCTGCTGCTAATAAAAGTGGTATGCGAGACTCCATTTTCGGATATATCGATCATAGTGTTAAATCCAGATGGCGGCAGCAAAAGCAACGGCGTGGAGATAAAGTTTCTACGCTTTGATCGAGTCAGGCAGCTTATTAACATGTCTGGAAGCCGGTGTTAAGCTCCGGCACCGAGCACGGTTGCAATCGGGATGAATCTCGGCGTTAAGTTGGTTGGTTAGTATATTTAACGCCGGTAGAAGTCTAACCTAGGGGTTTACGGCGTGGGACAGCTACTTTTTATATTAATCGTGTAGTTTACATTTGCTTAATATCTCCTGAATTAAACCTTTAAAGCACGCGTATAGTTAAGCCGTTTTTAATAGCCTTGTTTTTTAAGCTCGTGTTCGCTACTATTTTGAAGCTAAGTTTTTACAAGGACTATTAAATATAGATAAAGAAATGTAAGTTTAATAGGGCAATATTTTAACGGGAAGGTGCCCGGCGTTAAGTGTTGCTTGATCCGGATATCTTTATGTCCTTGAAGTTCAGCTGCCGAATGAAGAAAGTGCCAGCTCGGGTTTAATCCCTGGGTGGCCTCTTTTCAAGTCTATAAGTATAGAAGATGGGGCCCTATCGTCATCAAGGTAATCTAGTCAGCCACCTTCAAGTTTGGGCTGAAAGGGTCGAGAAAATAACTACATAGTGAATCTAGATATTCGGCCACGATGACAAAGACAATAGTATTGATTTCAGGTGAGTTCCAAACTCGTTTCGCTCACCTGAACATCTAAGCTGATCAGATGAGACAGGCGCCAATAGAGGCATCGGCCTAGAAATCGTCAAGGCGCTGCTCGAATCCGATACTAGTAGCAACAGCGCGCCATACCACATATATCTCGGCAGCCGGGAGCTGCAGAAAGGCAAAGATATCACAGCCTCGCTACCAGCCGCGCACGGGAACACCGTCGAGGCGATCCAGCTAGACATCACGTCCCCCGAGTCTGTCAACAACGCCGTGGCTACGGTGGAAGCGAAGTCCGGCCGTCTGGACGTCCTCATCAACAATGCCGGCGCCAACTACGACAACATCCCTGACGAGGCGGTCAAGATGGCCACGATGTACGACATCAACGTGATAGGGCCGTCGCGGATGACCGACGCCTTTAAGGCGCTGCTGCTCACCCGGCCCGCCGACGGGGAGAAGGTAGAGAAGCGCCTGATCTACGTATCGAGCAGCGTGGGATCCATCGCGTCGCGGTTCATTCCGAAATTCATCTTTTATCACCAGCATTTCACCGCGTATCGATGCTCGAAGGCGGCGCTGAATATGCTTGCCGCTTGTCACGCGTACGACTTTAGAGATGAAGGGATTAAGGTCCACGCCTTTGATCCTGGTTGGGCTGCGACTGAATTGGGAGGCGGCGACCCTAAAGTGATTCGGGAGCTTGGCGCCGTGGACCCGAGAGTGTCCGGGCTGGCCTGTCGGGGTATTATCGAAGGGGAGAGAGATGGCGAGAGCGATGTCCTTGTTAGTATTAATGGGGATACTTACGCATGGTGAGAAGAATGAAGCATAAATGAGACATAAATAAAGCATAATATATAAATGATGAAACTACGGTGTATAGTCTACCTTGTTGTAAGCTGTTAAGTATGCCTCGTGATTTTCTAGAGTGCTTGTCTTTCATGCGCAATCACGAGAAGACATTGTAGACTCCAATCATTCTTGCCATGAATTTTATAATACGATATAAAGTGAAGTAGAGCTGGGTGATGGGTCTCTGAGGATGGATGGGATCCAAACCGGTAGGTGTGGTCTTGCTTCCCTAATGTGAGATATTCCCGGCGTAGAGATGATACAATGACAAGCCGAAATAAGAATTCCCTATGGTACGAGGCTGTCGCAACTATATTACCGTTGGTCTCGGGCGTTTGAGAATAGAGTGAATACCACCTATGGAGTGCTGGACCGGTGCGCTGTTACATTTCTACACAAATGCAACGACCGAGCCGGCTGGCTTTGAGTCATCGCGCTGCCATACGCGTGACGTCGGGTCGTAAGAAGTTGATTGAGACTGAGATGTGATTGCGGCACACAAGTACGCAGGGAAGCAGGACTAACAACGCGAAACAGTTGTCGGACAACACGCACGGGTCGAACTAGCGGCTTGAGATGATCGCCTTTCCTTGGTGTCACATAGACTAGAAACTGAGAATTGACACTGTTTTACCCAAAACTTACACGTCACTTACGGGATCATCAATATCGTCTCTGGTAATGTAACAAAACCATAATCGCACACACTAGGAGGGCTCTAATCCTTTACTACTAAGCCTCGATGATATTCACCTGTAACATTGTCATTTATGTGTGGTTGGGGGAGATGCTTGGGGTTCAAAATAGAGAGAATGTAGACCTCTAATATATTTTCACATTAATATACTATTCTAATGTATAAACCAGCGCCACGCCAAAAGGGCCGGATGCCAGCCCTTAGGTAACGGTTCCAAATCGTATCGACATAAGCATGTGTTGGCCATTCGCTACAACATCATTGTGTTTGAGGACACGAGCGGCCTTACACTTCTTCATTAGCGACTGCCTCATATCCTCCTCTCCTTTGTCCGGTCATTCCCAGCCCCATGGCGGTGGGGCTTTCATACACCTCAGTGTAGTTGATACGCTCTCCTCCGAACATAGCGTCGCCATTTTCCCTACGCCCAAACATGGGTGATGGATCACACCAGAAGTCCCTACAATTCTGCATATAGCCTTTGCTGTACGGATTCTTCTTCTTGCGCATGTTGTTTCCAGTCGCGGCTCCACGGCCGGTGGCGGTTTCGATGAAAGTATCGACCCCAAGTATCCGGCTCCATTGTTGCAAAAATCCTCGGTGCTTATGTCCATGATGTCCATGTCCCTTTCGTTCTCCCAGTGGATCGTCCGCCGCGGATGGAGGACTAAAGTTTGGATGACTGGGATCTAACGGCGCGCCTGTGCTCGTGAAGGCCGAGACTAGCGCACCAGCGCTTCCATCTTGGATGCCGTACATATTTTCATATGTCGTCATCGCTCGAGCAACCTGAATGAATTGCACAAAAATGAGCATACTGACCCATGTAAGCTGCAAAGTCCCCCAAATTCCCAGTAGTACCGTGTACGGATCGGCATTGACGATTTTACAAAGTGATTCGGACAACACTAAGCATTCAGATGATCCAGATTCGGACATCTCTGTGAAATAATAGTACAACAGCCAGTCGAATGTGACGATACCAAAGGTCAAGCTGACCAAGTAAATAAAGAAATGTCGGTGATTATTGATGCCAACGCAATTGTTGACCCAGGGACAATGGCTAACAAGGAGTTAATTCGGAACTACAAATGTGACTAGAGAGAACTTACTGATCATGCTTGGCAACACATCGTTGGCATCGCCTGCAATGCTTACTACGAAGAGGCGTGCGGATCATACAAGTCACACAGAAATTTGTCTCATCAAACTTCCACAGGCGCAAGAGTTCGTCGATAACGGCTTTTTGCTCAGCGATGCCATTGAGCTTGGGGACAAAGCCCGGATCGAAAGTCATAGAGGCTGTGTAGAAGTACGCGATGAACCCATAGAAGACCAGGAAAATTAGGTTGATAAGCGGATGGTTAGCGTATGTGGCTGCTCTCTTGTTAGCCACTCGAAACGGATAGAAAGAGATAAGTGCATTTACCAAAGACTACTACCAGTAACCACTGGACACCGATTAAGAATAAAGAGCCCGCGAAGATGCCTGCAAGCCATGGCTGTACTTTGATTAGCATGATGGCAAGGCTTTGGAGATCATGAAACTTACCGTTTTATGAAGTTGTCTCATATCAGGGGGCGCATATTCTAGAACTTGATTTATAGCCCACTGGAACCCGAAAACGACAAACAATGCGATAAAAGCTGATATGAATATCGGCAAACGCGACACTATCATGAGCTCGAGCCAAAGCATTACCGTGGGCAACAGGAACAAGAATCTGTTCATGAAACCTCGCTTGTCTTTGAGAAAAAACGACGAGCCTGGCCACCACGGGACCGCTGCATGTCCGTCCTCGTCGTAGCCACACTCCCTCAACGCACGGCGCCAAGCACCAGCAGTGTTCAAGTCCTTCGCTGTTATCGCAGGGGTCTTGCCTGTTGACGTTTTGGCGAACCTATCCGCCCCGTACTCGATGATCTTGAGAATGCATTGTGGCGAGCCCTTTACCAACGCCCAGTGCAACGCTGTGAATCCCTGCTCATCTGTCGCGTGAACGCTCGCGCCCCACCGCAGGTACAGATCAACACATTGCGGAAACCCTTTGTAGGCCGCCCACATTAGACTCGTATGTCCATAGGCATCGGCCACGTCGACTGGTATGCCCTGGTGTAGCAGTAGAACAACCAACAGCACGTTGCCGTTGAACGTGGATATGTGTAGCGTATTGTAGCCCTGCGCGTCGGTGATCAGGGGGTCGGCGCCATGTTGGAGGAGTAAATCTACGGTGTAGTAATTGGAACGCTGCGCAGCCCATTGCAGAGGTGTCGCAATGGATTCTCCTCCCTTCCTGTTAATGTCGGCGCCTTTGTCGATCAGAAACTTGCACATGGAGTACTGGTTGTTGATGGCAGCCCACTAGAAAGCCTGGGTTAGCAATGCCGGCCTTGGGATGGAAAATAGGAGGATCGCATACATGGAGAGGCGTTATGCCTTCGTCGTCGGTGTACGTAGCATCGTACTCGGAAGACTCGAATAGCTTCTCCATGCCTGGTATGTCACCGACTCGGGCGAGCTGCATGATGTCGGCCTGAGCCGCAGACGCGTCGCCTCCGGGTAGGTCGCCCATTTCCATGTCTTGGGAGTTGAGCTTCGGAGTGGCGGCGCTGCCCTTCGCGGCCGGTTGCGCCGGTGCGCCAGCAGAAGCGCCGTTGGGTAAGGCGCCTTGCGACATGAGCTTTTCAAGTGGTCGTCTCGACGTATTCAACTGGGTCGGAATATACTTTCTATAACAAACAGGGGCGTGGAAGGTAGCAGTTACAGAAGGACGTCAATGGGCATATCGATTCGAGCTTCGCAAGACGTTCTCGGCTTGGTCGATGATGTGAGATTAATAATCGAGCCTCTGTAATGTACACAGCGAGGTTCACACGTAGCTGACGAGTGCGGACGCAGGAGACAAAGCTCTGCGCTGATGAGTAAATTGAACGATGCCGTTGAAATAAACAAATACAATGATTTTGAAGAATTAGAAAGACAGAGGCGTAAGCAGAGAAAGGCTGAGGTGAAAGCACAGGAACGTCGCAGAGCGAGGTTGTCGTACGAAGATCAGAAATAAAGGACTGACTTGACATACACCTTAGGTACCTAAGGTACCTACGTAGGAGGTGCTAAGCCACGCCTGGTCGGGTGTAACGGCATCAGACACAGCCACTAGGTACCTAGGTGGTCCCTGAATATCCCATAAAACACCATTGTTCCCGTCTCGAGTCCCAAACTGCTCCACTAGACTAAATAGCCTGCCTAGGGTGCTACGCTATCGTACCTAAGATAGAATGCTACAGTACGGCAGCGCGGTACATATGTAGCACCGCTGCAGAGAGACCCTACCTGCCGCCTTGGCACCGATAAGGTTTAGCGCACTGCGATAAAAGTCCATTCTCCATTCATCAGGTCATTTATCGATTATCGGTCGTTCCACTTCCCGTCCAACCACGTCACTCGCATCGTCCGTCGCAGCAACTACTTATATCGCCCACACGGGACCTAGCAAACAACCCTTTGCGCAAACAAACATGAGCCGTCCGCGCTCTCTCGCCAATTGAGACACACAAAGAAGCGGGCACACGGGTATCCCCCCTATCGTTCATCGAATTCCACCTACCTACGTATCCCCGACCGACAACGAACGAAGCAAGGATGGCATCGTTCGCCCCCGCGATGGAGGACCTAAAGCGGGCCCTGGAATACATACTCACGCCCTCGACACCCGTGATAACCGTCGGACTCCTGATCGTCTTCCTCGTGCCAGTCCTCGTACATCTGTACATCACGCAGCAGACGCCGTACACGAGCCTACCCTTCATCCTGCTCGCGGGGCCGTCCGGCGGCGGCAAGACGTCTCTCCTGACGCTTCTCGAGCGCGGGGACGCGGCCGCCGAGACGCACACATCGCAAGCCGCGCACGCCATCGAGCTCACCGTGTCCTCCGACGCCGGCGCCCGCACCTTCAAAGAGGCGGCGCGCGAGGACGCGCCGGGCTCGCACAAGAAGTTCCACCTCGTCGACACGCCCGGCCACGGCAAGCTGCGGGGCGCCGCCATGGCGCAGCTCGTCGTCGTCGGCGACGGCGGCAAGGCGGGCAAGGCGAAGACGAAGACACAGTTCGGTGACGCCGCCATGCTGCGGGGCGTCGTGTACATGCTCGACGCCGCCACGCTGGACGACGCGCTCGCCGACGCCGCCACCTACCTCTACGATGTCCTGCTCGCGCTGCAGAAGCGCGCGGGCTCCGGCCGCACCTCGCGCTCGCCGAACGCCGTGCACGTCCTCATCGCCGCGAACAAGCTGGACCTGTTCACGGCGCTGCCGCCGTTGCTCGTGCGCAACAATCTCGAGGCCGAGCTGGGACGGATACGGCAGTCGCGCAGCAGGGGACTGCTGGACTCGGGGGTCGGCACGGACGAGATCGGATCCGAAGAGCAGGATAGTTGGTTGGGCGAGTACGGATCGGAAAAATTCACGTTTGGCCAGATGAGAGAGTTTGATATCGAAGTCGATGTTGTGGGCGGCAGTGTTCTAGAGGGTAATGTCGACAAGTGGTGGGAGTGGATCGCGGGTCGTATTTGAGTTCGAGGCGAAGCTGCATGAGGGACGCGTAGATGATAATTACTTAATCACAGAATATAATAATACCCACAACAGATACGAAATCCTTTGAGTAGCAGTTCTGATGTTCAAGTTGAGGCAGCCATTCCTAGACCCATTTTGATAGAATAAGCGGATGACTCAGTTAGACTATCAGAAAGGGCGTCGGAGCGTCGGAGCGTCGAAAGGAGTTATATGTTTTCATTTGAGTTATTATGATGTCCTGATCTCTATAGCAGAGGTTGAGTCTGCTTTATATGATTGCTAGCCAGCCAAACCTATCTAGGACCGCGAGTTGATGTCATCAACAGCCAATTCCAATTCCCCTTTCTAACCATAGAATGCGTCCCGAACTCCAAAGCTTCAATGCCCAGCCGTAGTTCCCGGAACACCAGATTAATCGTCCCACCATATGAGAAATATGATTACGAAACAAAGCGCCATTTAGCTAGAAGGCATGTCAACGTTTATGCCTTCACTTGCTTGACCATCCATGTAAGTAGGTCGACTTTCGTGACAACCGCAATCGGCTTGCTGAGGGTCTTTCCCTTGCCGTCGCCCGGTTCGGTGACGACGGCAGCGCTATTCCATTCGAAGAAATTGCTGAGCTCCGTGAGCGGCGTGTCCAGGGTGATCTCGACGAACTTCTGCCTCTTGCCGCCCTTGCCTTCGCGAGGATCCGTCACCACCTCGTCCATCTTGCTAAAGTTGAACACTGTTGCACTCAGAGTCAGTTATCGTCATTTTAATGTGATCTATAAGTGGTTCGGGAAGATGGAAAGTCTTCGCCTGAAGAAAAGAGCCTTGATGCCCTAGAGTGGCCGATGTAAGAAGGAAATAACTGAAAATTACTTACTGACGTCGCTGACAGGACTCTGACCTGTGGCTCGGCCCCGTGAGATATAACTCAGCAGGTTGCCGAGTGTGACGAGACCCACGAGCTTGCCGCCGGGACCAGACAGGACGGGAAGCTGGTCAAAACCACGATCCCGCATTGTCTCAATGGCCTCAGCACACGAGGTTGCTGATAGAACTGAGGTGACGGGCTTAAGACGCAGGGAGCGGATCGTAGCGCCAGCATAGGGATCGCTAGCTTTTTTAGAAGGAATGTTGCCATTACTATTCTCAGCAACAGCAGATTTCGCCGCGGCGTCGGCGGGCAACAAGAGATCGTTGGCGGCGAGCCAGTCGTCATCAGCGAACTTGGTCAGGTAGCTGCGAATGCTGTCCGGAAGTATCACGACGACGACATCGTCCTTGCCGAGGCCGAGATCCTTGACAGCTTTTACCATGGCAGCCATTGCGCTCCCTGAGCTTCCACCAACCAGAAGACCTTCCTCTGCAATGAGTCGCCGGGCAAGCTTGAAGGACTCCTTGTCATCTGTCTTGTACCACTTATCGACTTTGTGCTGATCTAAGACTTCCGGGATGAAATCGTAGCCAATGCCCTCGACCTTATACGGCTCATCCCTGTGCTCCTCGTTCAAGGCCTCGGGTAGGGCGAGGATACTGCCCTGGGGATCCGCAGCTATGACCTTGATGTCCTTGTTATGCTTGCGCAGACCATTGGCTAGCCCGGTGATGGTGCCGCCGGTTCCCGCGCCGGCGACAATACAGGTGATCTTCCCGCCAGTCTGTGTCCAGATCTCTTCGGCCGTGCCGAACTCGTGGGCGAGGGGGTTGTTCTCATTCGAGTACTGGTCGAGGATGTGGGCGTTCGGGATCTCCTTGACGAGGCGGCGGGCAACACCGATATGGCTCTCGGGGGCGTCCCAGGCGGCCTGGGTGGGCGTGCGGATGATGGTGGCACCGAGCGCTTTAAGGACGGACACCTTCTCTGCGGACATCTTCTCGGGCAGGGTGATGATGGTCTTGTAGCCCTTCACGGCACCCACCAGCGCCAGGCCAATGCCCGTATTGCCGCTCGTGGGCTCGATCAGGGTGTCGCCGGGCTTGATGCGTCCGGTGCGCTCGGCCTCCTCGATCATGCGCAGGGCGATGCGGTCTTTCACGCTACCACCTGCGCTAAAGAGCTCGACCTTGGCGAAAACCTGGCATTCTATACCGAGCGATTGCGGGATCTTGTTGAGGCGTACGAGGGGCGTGTTTCCGATGAGCTCGGTCGCTGAGAGAGCCGTCACAGGACGCGGGAGGACATGGGGGAGGGTCGAATCGGGGACACCGTTGGTGCCGTTCGTGGAGCCCATCGCTTCGTCTTCGTAGGAGTAATAATGCTAGAATAGCAGGAGAAGAGCAAAATTGGGAATGAGGATGGGAAAGAAGCACCCTTATCAAAGTTGTTTGGAATTAGGGATCCGGAGTGTCCAAGGTTTTGATGCAAAGTCAGACGGCAAGTCTGGGTCTGGAGTTGGGAGGTGGGATGGCGGGACACTCGTTCGTTATCACGCAAATAGCCGCCACCCGCCAAAAAACAAAGTTGCCCCGCCAAAAGCCGCTAATATGCGACCCTGTAGTCTAAATTCAACTCCAGACTGCAAGAGGTTCCATCAGTTTAGGCAGGTGTCTAGCCTCGGAAACTGGAACCGAGCGTCCCTGATACAAGTAGACATCTACAGAGTAGTCTTTCTGGAACTTGAAATCTTGTCATGCGCCATAACCAGTACTGTATGTTCGGGGACTCTTGGCCGGCGTGCATCGACAATGTCAAGACTGTGAAACTTCCTTACTCTATAAACCCAATTTATACAGTACTTTCACTATGCGACGTGCGAATCCAATAATCAGAGAATGACGCCGCAATCAGTTGTTCCACTTATTTATCAAGTTTCAACGGGAGAGGTTCCATTTCAAGCAAAAGTTAAGGTGAGTAAGATCTCTTAGTTACGCTCGTTAATTTCAAAAGACCGCGACTTATCACTATGCACGCAGTACATTAATCAGCTTAGAAAAGTATACCCGTATGGACTCCACTTCGTCATATATTTAAGCAGGAGTGGTCACTGACCCTTAGTATAGGTCTTTAAATCGTATATGACTAGTTAATTCGCAAATACAGGGGTATTTAATTTACTATATAAATCATACCAAAATAGATGTACTTCTGTCGTAACTTAATATACCAGGTATAAAAATATTAGTTTTGCCAAAAATGTAATTACTGCTGGTTATTTATAGCTAAAAATAACCACCAACTAGGCACCACTACCCTAGATTACTACCCTAGATCACCACCTTAGATTACCACCTTAGATTACTTTAACATTTTTACCTTTGTACATACCGACATGTTTTGTATGTAAATTTAGTGTAGATGTATTGAACTAAAAAGATTGAACTAAAAAGATACGAAGACGTAAGATTGGCTAACTTAGCAAATTTTTCGAATATAGCAATCTAACCGTTATAGTATATAATGCTAACCGTATATTGCAAGTAATAGATACTACTTTTATTTTAGTAAGACCTTCACTTATTTAGAAGTACTACTAATTATTTGCGAATTAACTGGTCATATGCGATTTAAAGACCTATACTAAGGGTCAGTGACTATTCCTGCTTAGATATGTGACGAAGTGGAGTCCATACGGGTAGCGGTATTTGGATTGGCTAAAGGCTCCCATATAGCGTATTATACAAGGACAAGGACGCATAATTGTGCCCAGAAATCATCAAGCAATCTCTCCACACGGTTGAGCATCCGCAATTTACATTGACAGTATCATGGTTCGAGTAATTATCTGGGTATTGGCTCTTTGTATCTGTACATCTGTCTCAGTATCTAGCATGACTTATTGTCTCTTTATCAGGTTTTCGAGGCGTTGGGCAGAACCGCTCTTTGATATGTCCAAATGCAGCCGCTCTTCCCGCGTCATTGTCAAGCAGTGATTTCCTTGTCACCCTATACCTACTATAGTCATGCCATTGTGGCAGCATATATAATGTAGTACCAAAGGAGGACACTATACAATCCCTCTTATCTGATACATTGCGGGATCGAAACTATAAGTCCATGAATGATAGCGCTAAAACATTCTTATCTGTGTCATTTCTGGAATTGAATTCAATATGGCCGATGATGCCGGCATTGGAGACGATGGAAGCACCGACACATCCAAGGTTGCGATACCCCGGTCATTATTCCAATACCTGGACAAATGGCAGCAATGGTACGACATCATCGTCAACCTCGGGGAAGACATTGAAGTACGCCTGACTGATCCGTATACGGAATTCTTCGTAACGAATGCTACCCGGCCCGCGCCATTCCCACTGAACATCAACGAGATGTGGTATTGCGGCATACTTCTCGCGCTGATCCTACTTGTCCATGACGGAGTCGACGAAGGCTGTCTATTTAAGAAGGTGTATCCATATCTGCATTGGGGAGGGCGTGTATTAGGCCGAGTTCTCCTCACCGTAGGAGCCGCGGTGCTGAGTACTCTGAGCTTCGAGATCATCGGAAGCATTCTGAGCAAGCTGTTCACCACAACCGCCACGCGAATCGAGGACTGGGTTTCAGCTGCAATGGTCCGGCGTTGGCGCTGGGGAGAAGTTGACGAAGACGGCGAGCCCCTGCGGCAAGGGGATGGCGAGTTCATTTGGATTCGAGACAGGACGTATTTACCACAGGAATTTTTACGTGAGACAATTCAGGGACTGGCCATCCTGGTCTTCGACTACATTGTCACCCTATTCCTCGAAGCGGGCAACCAACTAATCCTACCGTTTATGGAGCGAATCCTTGGGCCGGCCCTATACTTCTTATTCTCGATACCGGTGGATTTCACCCCCAAACTTCTCTTGTGGCTGTCCCTTCCAACTCCGGCCTTGGACAATGTCCAAAGTCCCAGACACATATGGCTCGAATACGGCGTGCCTGCCGTGATTCAGTTCTGGGTGGTGGTATTCTTGTGGCTTCTCAAGATCCTGTTCCAGGCGAAAAGCGAGAGATTAAGTCTGAAGGGGTGGAGGCTAATTGACCCTAAGATGGCTATAGTATGGAACCTTATAAGAGCGACCGCAATGCACTTGATAGCATATACAGCTTATCAACTGGCTTGCGGCATCATAGTGGCGCTGAGGTTGGGACTGCCCGAAGGGAGCTGGTATACCACCGTCATCAACCGTCCCATTGGGTCAATCCTAGGCAGGATATTCGCCGCGGCATTAATCTTCTTCTTCCACTGGATCTTAAGAGCTGCCAGCGTTCGCGCCGTACAACTTGCTCGACCGTTTTGGATGCCCTACATACTATGGCAAACTCGCTATTCAGTAGGTGGAGCTAACGCGTACTGGCCTGTATTCGTCAATCACTTGGTAGACGACGTGTCTTTGCTCGATCCCAAAAAGAGAGTGACCTCTCGTGTAGCAATGACAGCACTCTTCGGCCTCCGGAGTTCATGGCCAGCTAGGTTCCATTTGAGCACCGACGTAGAAGATGGTTGATCATTGCTTGGTTTAAGTCACGCCTAAGCGGAGTCTTCTTACAGATGGCATCATCCTAATCTAAGGATGGCTAAGAGAATGTCAAAAAGACGATACGAATTCTCGTGATAACAAATGAGACTGAAACAAGTTTCAACTCACTTATATCACGGGCACCAGTGTCGAGGAACCAGTTTTGGAGGTCAAGCGGAGTATTTCATCTCTGCAGTAATGGACAACTCTTTATTAATGATGCGTGAATTTGATAAGCTCAGGATCTGTGTAAGGCTTGTTCATAGCGCTATTACTGACGTATAATATATTATAGTCTTTACATGCTATGACATTTACTGAGATGGGCGTGGGTTCTATGTGCGATCTACGTGAGTGATGTGATAAACAGTTACATCAAGCTTGACATGTATGATTAAGCAAGGTGAATATTCTCCCCTTGCTACGGGACTTTCTAATCGTCTCGCAGCCGCCAAGGTTCATGAAAAAAAAACCATCATGGAAAGATTTGCCAACGAAATATTTACATCTCGGCGACAAATCCACCAGGGAGCGTATCGGTCCCTAGAGATGTTAGTTTAATCTCTTAATTGATGAAGCCTAGCGACGTCAACTTACAGCCATCAATATCTTCATCGACAACCCTCTGTATTCCACAAGCGTTCATCTCGGCAACACTCTGTGTCTTGAGAGTGTCGCAATCAATATAGCAAGGTTGATCGAGGGCCCGCTGAAGTGCATCATCTTTCCAACCGAAGACGTAATCTCCGTGATTTCCATACCCGGTGCTATTATCGAATGTAAGATAGCGCCTAAGAAGAGAGATCAGGAGTACTTACGAGTCTCCAAAGCTCCAAACGAACGGCTGGGATCCATCTTCAGGCCAATCTTCGGGGTTGTTGAATTGCCGGGTATCCCAATTAACCTCGTAAAAGAGTTGGCCCACTGTGATGGTCGTTGTTAGAATAACTACTTTGAGGGAGTAGAATAACATAAGAGCTGTTGATACAACATACTCCGAACGGGGTGGCTCTCAGGGCATGGACCTCCGGTCTCAAAAGTTCCAGACTCCGGATATGCCATGTGAGCCATGTGGTCAGGGGAGTCGAGATTCTTGCCATCCCAGCAGCTAGAAGCCGATTAGCTGATAGCCAGACACGCTCTTGAGTGATTTGGGAACTAACGTTGGGAACCTAAGTGCAGTCATAATGCCTTCCTCGCAGGGTTCTGAAGGGAAGTCAAGGATCTGTGGATCACGCGTGGTACGTGTATGCAGACAAGTGTAAGTCACTTGACGGTAACGCTCCATGTCTTCGCGAGATCGCGCAGTGACGTTACCAATGAACATTCGGAATCCCTAGGTCTAGTGTTAGAATGGTATTCTTTCTGTTGCTTGAGGCTAATAATTACTGACGGGTTTGAAAGCAGTGACTTTTGAAGTTTGCTCGAAGTTATATAAGCCATCTTGCATATAGTAAACGGTCATGCCGGAATTTACACCATCGAATCCCACATTTGCGATTTGAGGCACCCGTTTATAAGTGCCATTGCGAGCTTTGAAGTATCTGTCCGGGTTAGCGGCGCTCTCGGCATAGCATTAAGGCCCCTTACAAAACGGCGGTCCAATAGTTGCTAACTGTATCCTTGGAGTCAGTAAGTGTTACTTTTCCGGACGAGTGAAGCAACCGCTTTCCCCCTCAACATCGATGACAGTGTGTCCATAAGAACGATGATAGGTAGGTCTCACAATCCTCTGAGAACTGGCAGGTAGTGCATGTAGATTCAGCTGGCATATCCTTCGCGGGGTCCATAGTAGCGTTAAAAGAAGTCTGCAGTTTTATCCCTGTTAAATATTGTCGTGACCTGGGAAGACCCAATTGCGACTACTCACTCCTCCAACAATCTGATGAAGATGAGGACTAGGGATTTGACCCGGGGTGACCACTAACACAATGTCAACGAAATTGTTTTACAATTTCGGAGCCAGACCCCTTGATACATGTCCACTTACGAGGATCCAATCGGTCGACGACCAATTGGGCGCATGGGAATCTGAGAAGGCCGAAGCCTGGGGTAATGAGTGCCCCTACGGTGAAAGCTAAGAGCTTCATTATTTCTCTGGTAATCTTATGAAATGAGACTAGTCCCGATAGCCTGCTCGTGATGATAAATGAAGATATAAGATGAAGTAGGCCGTACAATGTGTGGTCTGTATAAAAGAGTTAGGACCACAGGAATCTTACGAATATTTACTATCACGTTATGCCACGTAAACCATTGGTTGTTATCTAGGTTCAGACTGTTATCCTATCGGCCCTTCCCTCCATTTCCAGCAATCATTTTTGTCTTCCAATCTTCGCCGTTGATTATACCTCGCGTTCAAGAGTTCGGTTACGAGAGGCCAAGACTAATGTTTGTTTAGGCATAGAAATCTTGCTTCGGTCGTCCCGAATCTCCAGAAAGAAGGCAAATGTTTATCGTTATGTGTGACATTTCGATTTTAAGCTAAATAGAATATCGGTGGGACGTTGTTGATACTACGCCCTCCTTTTCGGCAGAATGGCCGGCTGTTGCTTAGACCCAATCACAACGCCAAGATAAATTATATATGAAAATTGGCGATGACTAAGAATTAACGGATGCAAGGTACCTTTGCATCTAGAAATTTCTTCGTTAATTGTAAAAAGTATTCTCCTCGTCGCACATGCGATAGCCTCAATTTGAGCATTGGCGCGGCGGCGCAATGGAAACTACCCCTGAAAGTTGACAGATTGCACGTTATGGTCTTATTCCTGTCGAGTACATATTGTACCCAAAGCCTAACAGGTGTGATCGAATATTACTGTTGGAGTTGCGGCGATCCTCGATATACTGTACTTGCTATCACGCCACCCCTTCGTCATCATGAGGCTCTCGCAACTTGCTGCCGCAGTCGCTTGTCTGTCAAGCAGCACAGTACTTGCGGGCTTTGACCAAAACCGAGCAGGCGCTGTTCTAAAAGCTCCCTCAAACAGCTCATTCGTGTCGGTTACCGGTACTTTCACGGTGCCATCATTAACAGGCAGTTCGTTATTGTCGATATGGGTAGCAATCGGGGACACTCTGAGCCAGGACACGGTTCTCAAAGGGGGCATTACATATAATCAGACACTCTCTTCATTTGTCGCATGGTATCCATCGGCCACGACAGACATTACCAAGGACGTTGCGGTCGAAGCGGGGGATTCGATTACAGTCACAGTCTCAGTCCCCAGCGTAAATGGGACCTCCGGAACTGTTATCTTAGAGAACACAACTCAAAACAAAAAGTCTATCCAGACTATCCCAGTACCTTCCAATGTGGATTCTCTCTCTTTTTTAGCTGCGGACTGGTTCGTTCAAGCATACCAACTTGCAGGAGAGTTGGTTCAAGTACCAGAGTTCGGAACTTTGTCTTTCACAAATTGCAGTGCAACATTGGCTGATGGGACAACACTTGGGCCGGAAAAAGCAGGCATCTTCGAAATTCAGGGAACATCTGGGCAGATATTCTCCACAACCACGACGACGGCTTCGAGTATTTCAGTTCAACAGCAATCAGTTACAAATCCTTTCCGCTAGACTAGTGGGTGATCTGGAGCTATCTGTGTAGGGGGAGTTGTATCACAATAGACTTGGAGGATTCATGAGTACTACTACCCAGATCAGCAAAGCGTAGTATAAATACCTACTCAGTCTATCTTCTACAATGCTCATTTATGACTCGTTCCAAAATCAAGTATCATAGATTGTGATACGCTTCAGGCTGCCCTATTTCATTGCGAAAATAACCTTATAATTTAAGGTTCAGTGATGCTGAAGTAGATCTTTGAGGCCCACATTTGGTGTAGACAAGGAATTGTATCTGATGATCTTCGTTCTTAAAGTTTAAAATTACTCATTTGGAAGAGCCAGCTGTAGTGTCTTAACCCTCAGTGTCATAACGTCCTTATAATCTGGTATAGAACCTAAGTATATATATGTTTTAAACACTTGCTGCCGTGCAAAGGGTCCTAAACCAACTTTGTATGTCGAATCCGTATAGATACTCAGTACTCAGTGCTCTTTAGTTTACCGTGTCATGGCAGTTGAAAGCATTGCGAATTGACTGGGACAGTAGTAACTGTATCAGAATTGATGTATTCCTTAGTACTGCTTATCTTGGGTATAGGTATAAAGCAACTCTAGATGAGAGGGCGCATGCACACCATGAACGTTAGAATACGGCACTGTGCCTCCTAATATCCAAGAAAATTCAAACGAGGATGCAAAGAACGCCATTTTCCCGCTGGAATATAAAAAGCAGTCTGCCCACTATATCGATTAATTCCCACAGCACGCGGTTCGTCCTGTTGTGGTTTTTACTGGACCCAAACTCTAGACTATATCCGAGGAAATTCCTGTAGACATGTGTTGGGAAGCCTAATGCCTCTTTTGGCGCGGCCAAAGGTTCCATACCGCTCCCCTGAGTTTCGCCAAGCGCCGAGTCAGCGATCGGGATAGTGAAAGAGTCAATGCAACGACGACTATCACAATACCCAATGGCAGCGAGGTCGCAAAATACACCACGAAGGTATCCCGACTAATGTCGCTCACATCGGATTGCATTGACAGGATCCCGGCAACTAAGCTCAATGGGATAAAAAGGGTCGCTAACCACGTGAGGCGGCCAATGTTGCGGTTATCCTGTAGACCGCGTCGCGAGTTGTCGATTGATATGACGGCGGTGACGACGGATGTGATTTGGTCGATGCGATTCTGATACTCTTCTAACTGGGATTTGACGTGCGCTAAGTCCAGTTTATAATGACTGATCAACATATGTTGTCCGTCCTCTGTGCTGTTGCAGGAAGTCATGGGCACCCGTATTCGACCGGAAAATTGGTCAACGTGCCGAATCGTCTCCGACACCATTTCTCGATAAAGGGGTACGAGTCTTCTCCACATGTGTAGTTTCTCCAGCATATCATTCACGCCCTTCTTGCCACGTCCGAAGAACTCCGGCTTGACAATTTCCCAATCAAGTTGGTTTAACCGCGCCTTGATGTAATCCGACATTGTCAACCATTCAGAGCATACAAAGTGTAACAGCACTTGCAGGGGCGCATGCGCCTTTGAGTAATTGTCTATCGCGCAATTCGGATAGAGGTTTGATTGTTGAGCCCAGAAGACAAAATGATCAAAGAAGTTGTCTTGTTGGGGAGGCCCTAAGGGTGGTTTTTGGCCATATTCCGGCGTTGGCCACAATGTGCGACGGCCACGCCATAATGAAATCCCTTTAGTGACAGTTGGATCTAACAACAGAATAGCTCGTCCAAATCTTAGTGACTTCATAGTATATATCGGATTTGCAATAAGCACTTACCCACTCTAGTACCCTTCTGATCACCAGTCGGCTGCAGCCAGAACGTTGCCCTTGATCTCGTCAACCCTACGATTGCTCCCTCTTTGTCCCAGTATGATTTGTTGCTCAGGTCATCGTCTACCCGACGAAAAATGTTGAAGCTGGCCGCCTCCTCTGCTGCCTCTGTAAAGCTCGATTTCTCCTTTTGGCTATGTTTCTCATTGGCATCGAAATATCGAGCGGTAACATATCTCAACTGCATCCAGTTTTGATGCCTGCTCACGATATCGAGCAACGGGGGGGTTCTCCAGCGGTCACGGACGTTGTACCAGGCGAAGTCCATAATATGTGCCCTGAAGAAGTCAGGCTCAATCTTATCTATAGCGGACAGTCATTAGTCGTCTCTTCGAAAACCTTGACGAGACTATAAACATAGTCAAACGGGGGCAGTGCTGATGGAATACCTGTGGTAGAGGTTAGAAGATAGCGAACCTACATTTCTGGCCAAAAGCCTCGATAACATCCCTTGAGAGGTCCTCTACCACATAGAGCCTGAACTCAACCTCATCTGCAATGTGTTTGTCCAATTCCGTTTTGAGATCTCGGGCGGAGGTGAAAGACTCTTCTTTTACTTCATTGGGATAGTAATCCAGCACACAGACATTCGTTTTTGCGACGCGTCTCTCACGGTCAATTTTCCTGCGTGTAATTTCGTCGCCGCTTGTCACATGTTTATCCTTATCTGGGCCTTGATTTGGGTCTAGATCTCCCCAGCGCTGAGGTGTTGCTCCGATGAACATGAAATCGGCGAGAGGTCTTAGATGTATCCATCCAGACTCCGATAGTTTTCTTACCCAGTCCAGATATGGCGATGCGGTCCTGAGCGTATCACTCCTGTAAGCGAGAAAATTCAATATGACGCTGTAGCTTTTACGTACATATCTTCTGTCCACGCCTTCTCCAACTTCCTGTAGGTGGCGTCATCATAAGCATCGGCAAATGCGTCGTACTCCTTGCTTTTAAGGTCGGCTCGCCACCAAGAGTCTCGACCTCCTCGAACTGGCATTGCGAATGTCGACATACGGGTCACTACTAGGTAGGTAATATGAAAGAGCGACCTCTTCGTGAATTTGCTATAAAGACAATCGTGGCCTTATTTGTAGTTTCAATAACCAGGTGTCCCGCCCTCTAATCTGCCCATCTGCAGGCTGCAGGCAGTTCTCGAACAGTGCCTTGGGGATTCCTAGGATCCGAGTGGATGACAGTGAGCGTTCCCGCGAATGCAACGCTACTAAGACGAATTAGGAATGCTTACGTGGTACGCCTCTATTTGAGAGTCTAGAGCCTCATCTCACTATCGAAGACAGCGGGATTGGCAGTTGACATACACGATTAGGGGACGCACATCCATGGATGATTGTTTCAGTTAGCTACTGCGTAATTAAAGCGGCGAGCGAGGTTATTGAGCAAATCGGAACGCCTCAGCTCTCATGAGACTAGTAACGCAGGCTGCCGAAGTACATGTAGGATGCATGCTTTTGATGCCTATTAATAGGTAAAGGTATGCGAGAAATGAACCCGGCAACGAGAGTCGCACAGTCTATATGACTGGTGCTTGGTCATATGCACTGTGTTGATATTGCTCTAATTACCTAGGTATCTGGGTGTTTGATATATATACTGCGGTGTAGGTACCCGTCGGTTTACCGTCCTGCTCATCTGCATGAAGCCATCAGTTGATAGTGTAGTGTAGAACAAGTTCTTGTTGAGTCTGATGGCTAGTGTATAGATACGCCTGTTCATGCATCTTCGAGAGCGCTTGGCAACGTTAGTGTCGGTTGTTGTTCCGTTGTTGGAACTAAATTCTGTCATAGCTAGTAGCTAGGGGAGAAGATATAGCCAAGAACTACAATAGAAGCCAAAGATTTTCCGACCGGAGTTTATATACTCGTTTCGGTGTTAATCACACGGTGGTGACTTGCGCTACTTCATAGACGGAGAACCTCATTGCCTTACTTGCATTGTCTGATGCCACACCAATTACGTGTGTCTTCGTGAAATTATAGCGTATATAATGATTGCATACCCCGTAAATACACAATCCTCACTCAACAGCGATGAGATGCAGCAAACTATGTATTCAGGCAATAATGACATGTTGCTTGAGTGATACGGCCGAGGCTATAATTAAATAGTTGCGGCCAGAATCGCGTTTCAGCTGCGAACCTCATCTTACCAAGTTCTGTCACATTCAGTAGGCCAACGTTCCTCCTAAATAGGCAACTGTGAAAAGCCTTACGACCTTTCATTGGTAGAAGAATCTTTTGTGTCTTCACCAGTCTTTGACATAAGACTGGAACCGGACAGCCTAAATATATCTAAACAGACGTGTGTCGACGATATCAGGCGTGAAGATATCCCACTCCCGTGCCACGAACCAATGAGGATGGCCACGTAGACTCCGAACAGGGCGCCGACCCCACGCGAAGAAAATTGAACCAAAGCTCTGGGCTGAGGGCTGAGACGCAAGGGACCCTAATCAACTCGACAGGCCTCAATCCAAGTCGGGGCCAAGGTTATCTACTGATTTAGAACGCCGGGTTGGTTGACGTGTGGTCCAGGATAATATGAATAAGCGATTCCCTCCGATACTATCATCACACTGGCGGCTCGCACGTACGCTAAGTTATTATCTACCAGGTAGGTATCTAGAGCTTCTTCATGTTCTCTCCTCTTGGATAATGGCTGTCTCATGGCTGTCTCGGATTGGTACCTACCTACCTACACTAAGCTTATAACCCCCCGCTTCCCCATCATAATTGGTGTTGTCTTCGAGGGTCAGTGCTTCTGCCGCCCTAAGGCGGGACTAGTGCATGCAGCTGTATGGACTGCGCCTTGGTTCCACTAGACTCAGTACAATTTTAGTACTGTAGCTAGATTAAGTGGCATTCGGCGACCTGTCGACTATTGAAATCCAGGTGGCATGTGGCATGGCCGAACGCAATAGCAAGAATACCACCCCTACGGTAGCGATAATGCCGATAGCGAGCGGAGACCTCTAATCGAGACGCGAGAAGTTACCTGATCGATGTCGGTGGCGAGGGGGAGATGGGCTTTTTAATGCCCAGAGCTCACTGAGGAAGGGCTGCCACAAAATTCATCCGCGCTTATTTTCAAAGAGAATACCTACCTATCTACCGTGTACACCGGATCTTGACAGCACGAGAAGTTCAATACCTAGCAGTCAACCTGGGCTTCTTAATTGCAGCAATAAGAGGTGGTGTATCTGTCCCACGACCTGCATGTTTTATATCAGAACAGTTGGTGTTCAAGGGTGGCATCAAGGCAGTCTGTAGGCTGACTGGCGCTTGCTTCGTACAATATGCTGTGCGATGTCGGGATGGAACAATCAAGAGAAAAATGCGAAGCCAAGGTGGTGAAGGTTCCTAGCTTGGGAAATCTGCCCTGCCAAGACGCCTCACGCACCCCGTCGGGTTGTTGGGCCATCTTCGCTTCGTGCATCGACATGAATGGCTGCAAGAGCTGAGTGAACTGCTGGAACAGGCATGAAGTGATTCATTAACGCGACCCTACTCTAGTGGAAATTGGCAATGCCAGTTAGTGGCTGCAAGCCAAGCATAGTGCACCAGCTTTTTCACCAGATCGGAGTGCGGCTGAAGCGCTAGTTGATCAGCTGGTTAGAACGTTTCCGCCACGTCTTTGATTCACGGGTCTTTTGGAGAACGGGCCTCTGTGGTGTGCGGCTGGATGGGATGGTGAAAAGAGCCAGAGGGTGTCCCTGAGGATTTCGTACAAATAGAGTGAGGCTCCCGGCCCGCGTTGTCGATTGGGATCGATTCCAAGTGTCCAAGCCTACAGGAGAAGGTACCGAACTGTCGCCAAAACAACGAAGAGGCAGAATAAAACCATCGCCGTCTAGGCTCGTTAAGTGAACATACTTCGACCGCAATGGAGTCAGTCAAGAAAGGCGAGACTCTGATCCCGACGCCGAAATGGTTCATCGGGCTGCGAGTCGCACAGATCGTCGTAGCACTCATTATCGTCGCATTGTCCGGCTTTCTCATCCACGGGTACTACGCTGATGCACAGGGCATTGCGATTGCTTCGGTAGGCTGATCCTCTCTCTACTACAACATATGGACCTCTCCAGGGAACAACAGAAAATAGCTCTTGTGCAGTGGCTGACATTGGATCTAACAGGGCATCTTCACATGGATCATCGCGCTATATGTGATACTCACAGAACACTCGGCAGCATGCCGATCCGGCTATAACACATGGGCGATACTCTCGCTGGATTTCTTCATGATCGTCCTTTGGCTGGCGAGCTTGGGTGCCAACGCTGCGTACCGCGCCAGCTTCGTTGTCCCAGTAGATGCCGACTGCTATGACGATGGGAGCACCGTGAACGCCGGCCACTGTGTGATCTACAAGCGTGAGGCCGTCGCGGGCCCAACCGGTCGCGCAGTGATATCGGCCGTTGCCGGCATCAGCGCCATCAACCTGCTGCTCTTCGTCGCTACATTTGCCTATGTTGCCCACTTCTTCCGCCTTGAATGGGCCAAGCACAGCAGCGACATCGAGAAGGCCTCCGGCGTTGCCGCCCCCACCGCCCAGCATCAGACCCTCGTCAACCAGCAACAACCTCAGTGGGCTCAGCAACAGCAGCAACACCAGCCTCCTACCTATCCCACGGCGAATGCTCCCTACGACCCATATACGCCCTCCCCCTATTCCCCGCAAAGCACGGGGTATGCTGGCGCCCAGGGTGTCTACAATCAAACCGTACCCCATCAGGTACCCCATCAAGTACCCCACGAAGTTCACAACGAGACAGTACAGTACCGACCCCAAGAACTTCCTAGTCCTCAAAGCACGCCAGCTCCAGGCCAGCCGTACTACCCTCCTCAATAAGCGTTATATGACGCTGTTGAAATGTTAAAGCATGTCGATGGAGGGCACGTTAGTGTCCTGTTTATTTTCAGTGGTGTTGGCCCCATGGGCGCATAGAGAAACATAATGTCGAGCAAGGCGTTCGGGGTGTTACATATATATCCATCTATCATATATAAAGGCAATTCATGAGCATGAAATCATAAATGAGCGTCTCTGTGATTGACTACGATGTTGTGGTAGTGTATATCGCTGCTTATATTCAAATTGCCGCAAGTCTAATGACCTTTTAGCACCATGAGAATTGCAAGAACTCACGCTCTCATCAGTGCCTCCTGACATTGCCAATTCCGAATGGTGGTGGTAAATAGTCTCCCTTTAGTAAAACGGCTCTGTAATCCCAACCTATAGCTGCACTATAAAATCTTAATGATAACTTTCGCGAAATAAACGCATGTAAAAGATACTGACAATGACTAGTGTCGCCCTGCGTAATAAAACAAGCTTCGTATTAAGATGCTATGTAAAAGCCACCATGTAGGCAGCTAATGTTACCACTCCGCTTATCCATAGTTGCTTTTTGAACTATAATTACAATGGATATTTTATCCGCGCTTTGATCTTAATTCCTGCTGAAATTTATTCAATGAAGACACATGTGTAACCCAAGCCGCAGAAGACTAGCCAAGATGAGTAAACGTCGCATCCAGAGAGCCCCGAGGCCTTTGGTACGAAATCCAAAGAACTTTGATACGCAGTACTCCAGATAGATGTCGGTCGCCAGAAAGAGAAAAGAGAAGGAAAGAAGAGGGAACGTAAAAAGAGAGGGAGTGGCCCTCGGTGTTTCTTCGTCGATGGGGGCCGCTATGAATTAATCTTTAATGTTGGGAATGAACGTGTTATCGTCTTCAAAGCCTTCGGCGTCTTTTTCCTGTTTCCGATAAGCAGTGATTCGAGCTTTTGCTCTGGCTTTTTCTTCTTTAAATCTTCTGAACGGGGCGTCCTGTTGTTCATCCTGAGCTTGTTGTTCCCTTAATAATCGCGCGTGTTCTCTGTAGTTTCCATAGCTGGTAGGATCCCGCCCCCGTTTCATCTTTCTCATTCGCCGCCCGGTGTCTGCACCAGCCGGCCTTCGAGTATATTCTGGAGAAATATTATATTGTGGCCAGGCTGGAGTTGGCTGTTGATTATATAAATGTAACGGATTTCGGCCTGCTTGATAACTGGCGGGTAGTTGGGCTTGGACCTGGGCTCGAGTTAGGGCCTGCTGTATCTGGGCATGCGATTGCGGTTGTCTTTGACCCCAAGGGTGACGTGGAGGACTTATCGGGGCCTGCGTTTGAACCAGTCCTTGAGCCGGAGGTTGGCGAGCTTCGGATAGGTTCGAGGGGTAATTCTGGGGTTGGCTAGCTGTTGTTTGCGTAGCGTCGTAATGTTGGGAGATGTCGACTTCCCCGGGGTCGCCATGGCTTTCTGAAGAAGCAGCAGGAGTTGAGGTGGCGGCGGGCTGCGAAGGTGTAGCAGATTCGGGGCTTGCGGGTGTTGAAGCAGGAGATTCTACTGACAGTGCTTGAAAGCCAGGAGGTAGTTGAAGACCAGGAGGTAGTCGACCATTAGGAGATAGCCGACCATCAGGATGTACTTGAGAACTAGGATGTACTTGAGAACTAGGATATACTTGAGAACCAGGAGGTAGTTGAATACCAGAAGGTAGTTGAAGACCAGGAGATAGCCGACCATCAGGAGATAGCCGACTATCAGGAGGTAGTCGAACAACAGGATATACTTGAGAACCAGGAGGTACTTGAACACCAGGAGGTAGTTGAGGACCAGGGGGTACTTGAACACCAGGATATACTTGAGAACCAAGATATACCTGAGAACCAGGAGGTAGTTGAAGACCAGGAGGTAGTTGAAGACCAGGACGTACTTGAGGACGTACTTGATTTTGGGCTTGGCGCTGTTGTTCCTCTAATTTTTCCCTTGCGTCTCTTCTCTGCCAACTGGAGAGACGTGAAGATCTCTGGACATCTTCAAGGCGTTGCAACTTCGTGGAGCCGTCGAAGCTTCCGGAGTTTGATAGCGTCGTAGGAGACTCGCTCGACTTATCCATTATATTGGCTATATTCGTATTTCTCGACCTAACGCTGCGTTTGATATGAGTGTTTCTAGGCCAGCACTTGGGTGTTTGAGGATACTGTATTGGTACACGAATCGTCTCCAGTATGCCTCCTTTAAAATCAACCATCTACAATAGCTAATGACTTCTAATATGCTATATAAGGTTCATGGGGTTGGGGTTTGACGTATGTAAGATCCTCGGGAGGAAGTCGCTGGATGAGTCGCCGCGCAGTGTGCTGTGAGTAGCTTGGGAAGGCCGGAGATATCATACGTGCTATCCGTACACAGTCATTCGTGACTCCTTTGTAGAATGAATGATGTCGTTGCTATATGGCTATGAGATTTGGTAGGCTTGGGCAATCCAACTTTTACCTTCCGTTGGTGTGTTTGCTTTTCAGACCGGCCCTTAGACATACCCAGGATAAAGATACTCAAAAGGTATACTGAGAATACAGTCGGGCATCTTTGGGATAGATAGCTACCTAGGTATGTAATACGACTGTCTCTCTGATAATTCTGCCAGAAGGGACAGATTGAAGTTGATTAATTGTTGAGCGGCACAATCTAGCGTACCTCGACATAGCAAGGATTGGATAATTACCTAGGTATAAATATCTTTTCTTTCTTTGGGAGAAAACTGCCCAGAAAGCCTAGTCATTTCTAGATGACGCTGCTGCCATTAGAATATTTAAGCTGGGTAGGTGGTGTACGTGGATTCAGGTCTGATTGAAAGTCACATGAAGGGCAAGAATGAATTGCGTTTGTCTCTCTAGGCAGGCACATAGCAAGGAACAGTATTCAACATCGGCAATTACACGATTTATAGAGCAAAATGGTGCAGCGGCTGATAGGCGAGCACGCTCGTTTTGGATTATACATGTGTTTGCTTTGTCAACTGCAGCATCTTGTTTCCCTTTGGGTTGAGAACAACCATTTGCGATAGCCGGAGCCTCCCCCATGATGATGCCTATATATCTAAGAGGAAGCCGCGTTCTAACGCACCAGCTCATAGCTTGGATAGCCCTTCCACGGAGTAAGGGATGCTGTCTAAGATGCATACAGTCTGCGAGAACAGTGGCCCAACTCTTCGCGACCTCCTCTGTCAATACCCCATACAAAGGGGCATCTTATGCAACCTAGACACGGGGAGCATCCTTAACCTCTGCAAAACTTCATGAGCCTTGCGCTTGGACTTCTATACTTACCTTCGGGACATCAACAGGAAGCTAGAACGCTTCTTCGAGAATCCGAGAGCCTTCCGAACCGAGCTAGGCCGTGCCGTATCCGGCAGTTTCGCGTTGCAGTTCTTTGCGAACAAGTATTGGCCCGAGTCGGATCTGGACATTAACGTGCGCGATGGCAAGAGCGTCGACCGTTTAGGAGAGTACCTTACCCAGACCGAGGGCTACCAGTTGGCCAGCGATCAGGAAATCGAGAGGTATAAATATGCCAAACCGAGGGTTGCAGGAACCGGCTACCGAATAAAAGAGATGTAGCAAGGGTATGCCTCAAATTTACCCTCAGAATATATGCGCTCTCCGTACCACAAACTAACAGCCTCGCAGATTCTTACTTACACCAAGCACACAGGTGGCGGTGACAGCCCCTTATTGGTACGCATTCCGCATTCACTTATGCTCCTGCATGCTTCCGAGACCCCAAGAACAAGTCCAAAATTCTGCTGTAAACGGTAGTTTCTAACCCCTGAATACTCACAGGCCGCAACAAAATGCAAAGTCCAGCTGATCGCCACGAAGAACCAGCCGGTGCAAGCGATTCTAAACGGATACTACACGTCATGCATCATGAACTTCATCTCCTGGAACAAAGCATACTGCATCTTCACCCGCGCAGCGCTGCTCTTCGGCGAGACGGTGACGTTGACGGGCCCACAGCACAACAATGTCGAGCTGCAGAGGAAATACTCGCGGCGTGGCTGGCGGCTACGCACGGCGCCCGTGTTCCCGGACCAGTATCAAGAAGCATTCGCCGCCTACAAGCAGAAGAAGCAGTCGAAGGACAAGACGTATTACCAAGGTTGCATCTTCCCGTTTGGTACTGGCGTGCTTAGCGACAAGCCCGTCGGCTGGGACTACTGGGATGATTGGCTACCTGAGGCCTTGGATGTGTTTAGGGATGATTCCGGAAGTCTCAAACGTGAGGGCATACTAGTGCCACAATGATAGTTGCGGGAGAACTGATCTGAGGCAGGCAGATGAGAAGTGGCAAGATTGCATGTAGAAATGTGAACATTCAGACAGAATTGGAGTGCGAATGCTGTATGATTTCACTCCCAAACCTTCAACCACGAGCTGTGAATTCTATTTTCGGAGCAGACACTGGTTCGGACTTCATTGTGACAAATGCTCAGCTTCGCGGTAGAAGGATTTGCGCGAAATTAATTGATAATGCTCAAGGTGCTATCCAGTACAAGGCAACTTCCTAGCAAACAATGCAATTCAAGTTCTCTGAGGCATAGATTAATTCCGACGTAACCGAGTACGATATTAGACTGTTAGACAATCGTCTTAGCCCTTGTCAATCAAGATCCCTAACCTTACCGAGTCACCTTTCGTTAGTAACCTCATCCGCCAGAGGGATCTAGCGAGCGAGCTCCCTACCGTGAGCTTCAAAGTGATTCCCAAGGTGATTTTACGGTATCTTTACATATCCCTGTTTCTTACATCGATGAAGGAGCTCGGTAACCGGGAGACTGCTTGAACTATTTTCAATTTGTAGCACCATAAATATTGAGTACGGAATATTGGGTGACCCAATTGTAGCAAGAGGGCGGAGTTAGGCTCATAAGCCGAAAGGGCCTGGAGCCTCCGTATGAATGTGACGCTTCCCGATGACGTTGATGTTACAGTTCCCAACCCATACCGTGTCCCATTGTATATACCCCATTGTCCACGTAGCAAGCTCTATTTCCTGTTGCGAGCAAATCTGTACCGTTCAATCGTGTGAGGGACCCTTTTGTTCCTTCACACCAAGCGAGGTGAAATGACAAAATCGACAGTACAAGAACGCTTACTAACGCAATACCTACCACTAACAATTAAACAATATTCGGATATAAGCCAGCACTGGACGTTGCCTAAATCTGAATCCCTGGACTGGGATAGTAGTTCAACTACATGATGTGATATTATTATGCGTTGCTGTGTCGAGCCCGTTTCCGCCCGCTTGTGGTGCCGGGTGTCATCTTTTCGTTCCTCTCGCGCTTGAGCTTCTCGTCGAGAACACGAGCTAGAAGAGAGGTTAGTATCACTACATTGTGACATATTGCAAAATATTGCAACAACCAAAGCCGCGATAGTGACATGGAACTTACTAAGCACATCGTAACCGAATTGGGGGAATTCCAAGCAAAGTGAACGGAACTCGTCTTCGGCCTCGGCACGGAGGGTGTGGCTGCGGGTAGCCCAGAAGTTGGCGACGGGTGCGCGCACAGTAGTGTCGTCTTTGCTCGTGAACTGGTAGATGTAACGAGCATAGGTGATCTCGCCCTTGGCGGTCGAGTTGACACAATGGATCTTGCTGCTTGCCAAACTCTTGAGTTTCTCCATACCAAACTTCTCGGCTATCGTATAGACGCGTGCATGCTTGAGGAGCTGATCGCCAGTCTCGTCGACGGCGGGGAGGGTGGGGTCCGGCTCGAGCAGGCGCTGACCTGGCAGTTTCTTGGGGAAGTAATCGCCGGTATATAGGTACTCGAGAAAGCAACCAACGGCATCGATCTCATCATGTAAGAGCTCGACTTGCCGTGGCTAAAGAATGATCAACGTTAGTGCTGCGCGAAGGCGCGAACTGTAAGAAATAAGGGCGCAACTCACGCTCCCGTCGTGGGCGAAGGCGGCACAAGCATCGGCGAAAAAGGGGCTCTGAGTCAACAGAGCCTGGTGCGCGGTAAGGACGGTCTCATTCTCGGCACTGCCGACAATCAAAGTGACTACGGGACTAGTCAAGTAGCTGATGAAGGTCGCGCGCGGATCCGACTCGCCTCCCTCAGCGAAAGGGAGCACGGTGCCTTCGTTGCCCGCGGTCTCGGGCTCGGGCTCCTCACCCTCAGCCATGTCGACGTCACCTCCAGGATTGGTGGGCTGCTCCTCCAGTATCTCTTCGTTGAATTCCTCGGCCATATTGGCGAATTGGTTGACGGTGGGTTACGGATTCGAGAGTACACCAGCGGTTCTAGTTACGCGGGAATGAAAGGAATGTGGTGTCAGGCTGCTAAATTTGGATCATGAGTTGGATGGATACAGCCTCCACGTGTTGGAACAGAACAACACTGTCTAGGAATCGCGAAAACGATGGCGTGAGTGAAAGAGCGCAGTAACGAGGGGAAATATGTGTAGGGTGAGGGGGGGAAGGGAGACACGATCACAGCCGTCGCAGAAGGTAAAAATGCAGATTCGGGGCGCAAGGTTTCCAATCGTGCTCGGTAGAAAGAGGAGCGGAAGTGGTGGTGGGAGTGGTGGTGGTAAGTTAGTGTGTGTATGCGGCGAGGCTCCCAGCCTGAGAAGATTTGGCTGGCTGAATTGGCCAATGCTGGCCTGTCGCACACGTTGGCCGGCCAAAAAGGGGTGGTTGGGGTTCCTGCTGCTGGGGGTAGCTTCCCACTTCCCACCTTTTGATTGGCCTGAGCTCGAGAGCTTGGTTGAAGCTTTAATGGTTCTTTCGCTGCGCATTCCATAACAGCTGTTCGTCGGCTGCCGACAGCTGGCCCCAACAAGCAGCGAAATCCATATTTGATGAAGAGCAACAGGGAGACCTGCTCACCTGCTCTGCCGTCTGGTTTATCTGGTGCGGAACGGAGCCTTGTTGTTAGATAGCTGAAAGTGAGTATCACACGTATTCCGCCGTGGTTTCAACGGACTGTCTTGCACCTTAACGCCCGTGCTCTTAGGGGGCGCCCCAAGAAGAAGACGTCAAGCGCCGTGGTAGCATGGCTGGAGAGTCCCAAGGTTGGTCTAAGGCCATGATGCTGATGGGCGAGGCAGACTTGGACGCAGCGCAGGCTTCGCTCATGCTCAGATATTAGCAAGGTATGTACGGTGTTGATGAGGCTGAGGGCTTCCCACCAAGAGTCAACCTGCCAACGTCGAGGGCCGAATCACAGATTGAAAACGGCGGGAGTCTCGCCTGGTATCTACAGTACTGGTTAGGAGGGAGACCCCTGCTGAGATAGGTACCTACTTCGTACCGAGGCCTTAAAATACCTAACTAGCGGGAACGGGACACTCCCTGCTACCCGCGTATTGGGACCGTATCCTGCAGTACTCCGTATTCCATGTCCACGAATTTTTTTGCTAGTGTATAAAGTATTAAAAGAAGTACGAAGTATCTAGATAAGCGAACTCGATTCTAAGATGCCAGTAGACTTAAGAGGATTCAAAAAAAGAGGGAAACCCCCCCACCCCGTGTCTACCGCCAGTACTGTACGCGTAATACTGTTAACAGTTACGACCACTGATTCGTAGACTAAAGGACGAACGGGGGTGGCTTTATTAGTTCCTCTCGTAGTTAACCTCGCTACCGTCGTCTACCGGTACTGTAAGGTAGGTCCACTATGCAGTCCTAATGCCTACTGTACAGTATAGTTTACGATGCTCAATTAAGATCTCCTTCTCAATCGCGGTCACTCAAATGCGTGTCAGTCATGAAGAGCTCTAAAGTACAGTAGGTACCTAGGCAACAGTAGGTATTCCTGCACCAGGCTGCACCATGGAGGACGTTGAGAAATCCCCCTGCATTTGAAACTGTCTACTGTATGTGGCTGCATGTGACACTCCAGGTGACACTCACGTCAGTGGCTTCAATAAGCGCCACCCTCAATCTGATGGCAACGGGTAGGTAGGTAGGTACCTAAGGTAGGTAGCCCTAGGTAGCTTACCTACTGTGTACTATTTCCCGCAATGGAATATTGAACCGTGTTCATCTAGGTAATACAGCAATACAGATAATTAGAACTATTTCCTTGCTTTCGATGAATATACCGCGGTAGGCGTTGTTGTAGTGTTTTTCTTTTTGCTTTTCCTTCCTTCTTGTTCTTCAAAAGCAAAACCATTCCATTCTACGCAGCTAGTTAATGTTTATACATAACATCAAGATACCATACCTTGCTAAGGTAGTGTTACAAACGACGAGATTAAAAGTGCCCTAACTTGAATGGGTGGCTTCAAACTACTACGTAGGTACCGGGTGTAGTACCTACCTAAGTTGCACGATCGCGGGCGCCCCTGTATATAAGTACTTACCTACTTAAGTAGGTAGTAGTAGTACTTAAATGGGGAACTCATTTTAGCAGCGTCGGGGATTGCGGCGTGCCTTCTACTATGTACTATTTCCTGGGCCTTTCGCCTACGGTAATACCTAGGCGAGACACCTGCCAAGACCTTCCTCGATGAAATCGTCATCCACGCGACAACAATTGTCTTGGCGATGGATTTGTCTGCCAGGAAATGAACAAATCCCCTATCGGCGCAGTCGGCAACTACCTACCTAGTATGCCGCCGACGCTCCGACACTACACCCGGCCACGTCCCGGGTACATGGCAACCGTGCCAAATGACCAGCCATCTCCGAGTACCCCAACTCAGCCCAGAAGTACACCATTCCTTCACAGAAAAGCGAGAACAGCGAGAGCAGCTTGTTAGCCAGCCAGAGTTTGCAAGTTTCCTTTTGTTCAAATTGCTTGGCAGAGACTACCTGGGTACCCTCCTTTTGAATTGCCTCGCCTCCACTTCGGAATGCAACCCCTTCCCTAATTCTCTTTCGCAAGTGTCGTTTTCTTCCACTCTCGCTTGTCATAGTCGCGTGCTTCTCTCCCCGAAACACCCAAGTTTGAGGGGCCACCCATCCACTCAACGGTCCTATCTACACCCTTCTCCCACCCTACCGCATCTACCATCAGGCCGGTTTCTTTCTTTCTCTCTTGTATTTATGACCACAGGACCGTGGACGCGATCACGGACGGCCGTCAATTATGGATCAAGAAAATGGAGGCCCGTCATGGCGAGATAGGGCTGAATGGAAGCAGCAGGTCTGGAGTCGATGGATGGAGCCAGTGGTGAGTTCGACCTCGTTTCTGCGCACGAAGCAGCAGACGTGTGCTGACGGTGCATGCCCAGGTCATCGTGGTGGTTCTCTTGACGGCCATGTACGTTACACGGCGGAAGAACTACTCCATATTCCGCAGATCACCGGACGAAAGCGCTCGATCCCTTCTCAGCCCCGAGTCACAGCGGTCGTCGGGCAGCGACTGGGAACGGCCCGAAGACCTGGCAACCCTTCACCCTCCTAAGACCCGCCGCATACTCGGCCGATGGACTATTCGCACGCCCAATTCAAGCCGCTTCGCCCGGCACCTGCATTCGAGAATTCTGCAGAAATTCCCCTTTCTCATCGAGATGTTCTACTGGGCCGTCGCACTAGTGGTGTATCGCGGGACGATATTAATCACGAGCCATTGGTATGGCGGTAGCCAGGGTCTCTGGGATATTGCACAGGGCCACGGCACATCGATCCTCGAGCTCGAGGCACGCATCACGGGCATGGCCAGCATCACGAATAACACGCGATGGGTTGAATGGAGAATACAGCAGTGGTTTTTGACCGGTGCCGCCCTGGGCGATTGGCGGGGGACTGCTCTCGCCTTCCTCAACCGCGCATACGCCCTCATTCACATTCCTGGAACTGCAGCGTAAGGCTTGATCTCCGTCCTACAACTGTCAAGAATGAAGTACATGCTAATGCCCCTCTAGCTTCATTGCCTATTATTACGCTACAGCACCAACACATCGACGCTTCTGCATTGCGCGGCGCACTCTGTCACTATCGAATTTCGTCGCATTCTTCGTTTTCACCTTGTATCCATGCATGCCCCCGCGGCTTCTGCCGAAAGAGTACGGCTTCGTCGACACAGTGGAGGCCGAGGACGCAAGCAGTGTCTGGATGAAAGGAGACTACGTCAACGCACTCGCGGCCATGCCGAGCATGCATTTTGGATATGCCTTTGGCATTGGTTGTACGTTGGTTTACGAGAGCGGGTTCTTGCGCCACCTCCACCCCCTCGGTGATGATGTGAACGATGACCTCGAAATGAATGGAATTCTCAAGCAGGAGAACGGGGATGTACCGCGCTTGATAGCCTCTCGTCTTGTGCTTCTATTCCTGGGAATCTTTTATCCTGCCATGATTCTACTCGCCATCATCGCCACAGCCAACCACTACGTTCTTGATGCATTTGCAGGTGCGCTTGTGGTAGGGTTCGCCTTCTGCTGCAACCGGTTTCTGCTGAACTTTCTCGTGTTTGAAGATTGGCTGCTATGGGCTTGGAGGTTGGAGAAACCAGTGCCTACGACCGGATATGCTGCGCATTCTAAATAGATTGAGAAAAGAGATGGGCATACCATGGAAGCTGGCCTCGGGTCAGTCTGTGTTAAAATAATGAGTACAGATACATAATGCGAATTACTAATATAATTTACAATTCATCCACACTAATCCATTCTTTTTCTTAACGTACACGTACCCAGCTGGTGTACGAAGCAATTCCGGCTTCCGTCGTTGAATTAGTATGCTCCATGTGTATTGGTTATGTCTTAGTCCCGACCGCTTTACCCGACGAAAACAACACTACGAAGCCAGTCTTCTCCATGTCTTTCGGTCAATTCAAAGTCGATTCCTATCGCTCATCAATATCAACTATCTAAGTTCGTTCCTATAACTGGTTTTATTAGTAAACTCTTGTATGACCTTTTTCAGTGTCAGTTTATTTATTTATCTGAAGTCCCCAAATAGGTACGATTCAGTAGAGCAGATAGGATGAATAACCGGCTTGGACCTTACCATTGTACATTGAGGTGGGTTCATCATAAACCTCTATAGCATATCCCTCGCAGAGTAAAAGGGAATCAGACGATCGATTACAGTGCAAAATTTTTTTTTCCAGTACTATCGCTAGCGGTTTATAGCCCTCCGCAAAT
This sequence comes from Xylaria longipes, assembly GCA_025201785.1. Classification (NCBI taxonomy): domain Eukaryota; kingdom Fungi; phylum Ascomycota; class Sordariomycetes; order Xylariales; family Xylariaceae; genus Xylaria; species Xylaria longipes. The sequence continues at coordinate 175,985 of MU619752.1, forward strand.
CTGACCTGAGTAAAGTATCTCCCTCCCACTTAGATCAGAAAGGGGTTAAGCTCGTTGCATATAGCTGACTCTAGTGGGAAGCTATCAAGCGGATCGCCACTGGTGCCATCCAGAGCGGCAACATTCCGCCTTCCTACATGTCCGAGTCGAAACATGTCAACCCGGCCCTCACGAACGAGCCCGCCCGTCGCTCATACTTTAATATGTAAGTATTATCAACAACACCGTACACTTCCTCGGCGTTACTGTGTTTGTCACCAAGGTTCACGAACCCACCTACAGCTTTCCTGATTGACCATGAAGCTAGAGCTCGGTACATGCTAGTGGGATCTTAGGATCGAGCTCCCGTGCTTAAAACGGGCTGTGGCGCACACAGTCCACCCGGTAGACACACAATTGGCTTCGTAGGTGTCTAGAATGTGGAGTAGGACTTATCATGTCCAGAAGTTGGAATCTGTCTCGAAGATCTGATTGAGTCGTTGGGGAAGTAAGTACCAGTTGTGAGGGTTCCCTATAGAAATGAGCCCGAACATAGGAAGTTTATTTCGAAGATGTCGTTCCTTCCAGGATGTGGGAACTGTACCAGCAATTCACTGACCACGCATTCAACAACTTTGTGCAGGTGGTGATTGCAGCTGTATTGTTTGACTCGAGATATAGGATACGGCACCCAAAAGAAATCGAACGATGGCCTGAAGAGAGGAACTCGTCTCTGTATACCTTTTTGACGGAGAAGCGTCCCGTCGAGGGCGTGTAGCGCATGATTATGAATGGCTAATCGATGGATTGGGCTCTAGAGTAGTAAATATTCTTGTAGAGTCTCATCACGGGGCTGGAAGATTGTTAGGAACGGACAAGTTATGAAGTCCAATGGCATGCGAGGGTCCCTCGCGACATTGAAAAGCGACTCTATTGTTATACGGCGTTGTGGTGAACCTTGATGCTGGTTCGCGGAGGGCGAGACCCAACCTCTGTTTTTGTGACCCCAAGGACACATTATATTAAAATCGTACTAAAGCGTGAATATGAAGTTTCACCACTGAAGAGTATGGGGAGATGGATAACCTGCAAAGTCTCGGAGAAGAATTGTTGAGTGGAAGATTGGCAAACTGATGAGAGAGTGCCTTCTTTAAATAGGCAGTCTAGGTACTTCTAAGTCTTTAGGTGTATACTAGCATGAAAGACTATCAACGTCTTGCGACATATTAAAGAGTTGTCTAAGCCAGAAGGTTCGCTTTGCCTTGTTCGTGTAATACGTCATGCACGGCCTGGAGGACTCTATCGTGGACGCTCTTGGGGGCTGCCACAAAGCCATGGTTTCCAGTCAACTTACGTCCCACGGTCAAGTCGATCGCTTTCCCATCTATGTCCGTGATTTTGCCACCGATCTCTTCGAAAAGCAACATAGCTCCCGCGTGGTCCCAGATCTTGCCAGTCCGTTCACGTTTTTTGTAAACCCAAACGGTAATGTCTGCAAGGCCCAAACCCAAAGTCACCCAGCGGAGTACCCAGGCAAGAAAGTCGCAGCCCTTGGTAGCGATGCCAAGCCTAGCATGAATTGCTTCATGTGCATCATCAACACCGGAGTCTAGCATGTGGTAACACGAGACAACGCGCAAGTCTTTAACTGTAGTAGATGCGGGGTGTGGTTCGATTCTTCGGAGCACGACTTCACCAGGCGTCTCAAAAAGAGGACGAACATAAGTACCATGACCCCTAACAGCAAAGGCGATAGACCCCTGGCCTGTTGGGTCGATAGTAGAGTTGTCAATAGGCGCATTGGCATTCACAGGGAGCGTTGGGCAGCCCACTACACTGAGAACCTGCCTACCGCCTTCTAAGAGGGCCACATTAATCGCATCTAGAGCACTCGGGGTCAGTTATAACCATTTCTAGTGGGATTCTTGAGTGTCTCGAAAGCTTTCAGACACTTGCTTCGCTAAAATAGGAGAAACTGCACTGTAAAAGTCGCCAAAATAAGAAATCACTCGGAAAATTACTCACAAGCCTTACGCTGTACGAATGTCTTGGTTCCGTCAATGGGGTCGAACACCCACACTCGGCCTGACTCCGGGCCCCCAGGTTGTCCGAAGCCGCATTTATCTATCATCTCGCACATCTGCTCCGGCGACTGGGGCAATTTGCATAACCTTGCTTCATCATCCCGCAGTCCAACTAGAAGTCCCCACACGCGGTTCAGGAGAAGCGGATCGTCTCGAAGGTCCGCGGCCGACTCTTCGCCGACGAAGTTGTCGTCGGGAAAGGCACTTTGGACCGTGGCCGTCAAGAGGGCTTGGATCGCGAAGTCGGCGATGGTGACGGGTGACAAGTCATCTTTCTCGACAGTGCCTTTGTCATCATCAGATAAAACCGACTGGCTGATCTTTGCTGCCGCCTGAACGGCACCAATTGCTATTTTCAGCTCTTGGGCGTATGGGCTATCCATGGCTGAAAGACTATGAAAGTGCTTTCTAGGTGTTTGTATTGTTGTTGACTTTTTATTAGAGCGTCTCGATGCAGTTTCGGCTTTTAAGGTACATAGAAGCCGCCCATAAACGGCGACACCCGGCGGCCAGCTGTTAATGATTTGAAGGTCTTCATTGCAGAACCTCTTAAGCTCACATGCAAGCATCTATATCGGAAGTAGACGATATAGAATTTACCTGTTTAAAGTGAGTAGGTTTGGGTTGGTAAGTAAACAAAACTTAGGACCGGATCCCAATTGATTCAATGGCACCGAAGTTAGAACCTGAATAGTGGCTCAGCTATCATTTACCAAATCACAGCCACGACTCCTCGTCTTAAGCTTCATAAGGCCTGCTCATTATTGCTAAATACACTTTCAGACTGGCTGTCATCTGCTTGACCATCGCCATCAGTCTTATCCTTGCATTGCTTGCTGCTGTGCGCGTGACCGCTACCAGCGCTCTCGCCGTCACAGTGCATGTATAGGGATATCAACGTTCCTTAAGTACACCGCAGCAACTTTACTTCAACGAGGCGATTCATATTCTAGGCGCGTTACTGTTTGGTCTTGCCGCGCTGCAGCTTACCGTCACACTGGATGCTGATAAGCGCAAAAACCGTCACATTATCCGCGATATAGAATTGTTGCTAGCTGGTGTTTAATTATGGTCTCTGTGCGGTACAGTCGAATTTCATATGGTCCTGCAGCATGATCGTTCTCGGCATCTGGCTTGGGTCGTGGACTTCCTACAGCAGCGGCACGTACTACATCGGAATGAATTACCCGCTACGGTTTGTCCTGTTCGGCACCAGGCTCATCATGGTTTTTTGTCTTCTACGACAGCAGCCCCTCACAGTCAAGCTCTCGTCAACAACACGTATTTGGGGGATGCTCTACTTTTTCATGGCCTTGTGGATACTCTCACTGTTTGGCAATGATAAGGTGCGTAGTGATAATTTTGTTGGCCACGGTGGACTAAGCTGAATGGCGTTCTGGTCGGCCATATTCCAGTGCGCTGTGACAATGGCCGTCTGGCACGGCCTACAATATGGCGATTCTACTACGAAAGGCTTTGGGTTGGTGTTTTGGGGAATCAATCTTTACACTAAATTCTTCGAGTTCTGCTGGTCGATATGGTCTAAGTCGGTGTTCTTTACTATATTGGCATGTTCACTGGCGTTTATCGGGAGATATACCGAATCTATCGACATAGCGCTACGTAAACGATACTCTAGCCTCTTTGGCTAGGTTTTCGCGTTACGCGGGTTGCTATTTAACTGCGGTTTACCTTGCAAGCTCTATAATACTATCGATGATTTCATTCTCGAAAACTTTGAATAACATGCCGGTGCCGAGGTACGTAGCCACGCGTGCTTATTTTCGGGCCTAATTAGGTACTATTTGTCCTAGGTGGATGAGTGTTATACACCTGTTTGGAATGCGAATACTAAGAAGATCTGGCGCTCATTATTCCCCCATAATATGTTGTAACAAGGGCTTGTCTGCAAGGACTCAAGAGATTATCATATTACAAATAATCTTATATGGCATCAAGGGAGTCATGAAGGTCTTGTCCCCCTATTCGGGCAGTTGGGGGATCTACAGTCCATACATCTAAATAGTCTCGCTTCCTTTTGCTTCCTCGCTTTCATATAGCTGTCTTGGAAGATCATGCAATACACGGGTAAGCTGGGAGCTGAAGCACCGCACAGAGTCTCACACTCCTTTGTATGGCTATATACATGATATGCCGCTCCAGTCTCGGATGTAGGTCCTAGTCCCTTGGGTATGCGTGACACACGTTGCCCCGGCAAGTGTACAACCTACAAATCTACAGAAAAACACGCACTTTGTGTCAACAAATAGAATTTCTAACTTCCTCACTCACTCAGTCACTCACTCACTCACTCACTCACAAAATCAACGTCAGGGAAGAATTGCAACATCCAGGTTCGTCATCCTATCAATACATCGTAACAGCGCCGGCCAACACCTTGAAAAGTCACTGTAAGCCCTCGAATTAGTCCTCTCACCTCTGGAGATATTCATAACCTCATTACAAACATCGTTACAATGGCAAACAACCAGGCCGAACCCGCGAATTCAAATCCCAAGTCCCTAAGCGGCTTCAAGGAGAAGGAAGAGGATATGTTTGTTCTCATTGACCGCGCCAACCCTTGGAAAGACGGAAAACTGGTATCCAGTCACAACACAACACCTGCAAAGGACACGAAATCTGCGGATAATGGCAAGAGTGCTAGGGAGAAGGATGGCTGGGAGACCGCCACTCTTGTCGGCGGTTCTAGCCAATGGTCGAAAGCAGTATAGGAAGTTAGGCTCATGAATAGTTAAGAATGGAATCCGATTCTTGCCTAGGAAGCAATGATTCAGAATTTCGAAGTTGGCTAAATTGGATTGTAGCTACAGTGTATTGTAGCTACAGTGTATATTTGTATGCCTAGAATCTTCAACTTTGACATTGTGAACGGGTTTATCATAACCAATTTTAATTCTAAAGTCAGTACAAAAACTCTTGCTTGGCAACCTTGTATAATACCTCAAGTTTTAAATGTAAGTAAATGAATATTTGACTCAAGTTCGTATTTTGACATACCAACCATCAAATCATAGCTACTTGGAGAAGGGGTGCTCTAGGCTGCGGTCGGCTGCAATGACGGTAATGTCAAGCAGCCGAAGGTAGTGCTGAAATCCCTCGGTTAGCACCAGTGATTAGTACAACGGTAGACATGGTCAATGCAGGAAACTTCGTCTAGGTAGGTATATAAGCAGGGTGAGTAGATCAGTTGGGTGAGCAGATTTCCGTCCAAGGCGGATTAGATACTAAGATACATTATCCTGCGCGCAGCACATTCGCAACTAGCTTACAAAGCTAGAATAAAGTAGCATACAAAAGATAAATCTACCGCTTAGAAATTCCATAAGGATAGGAATCGATAGTAACAGGAGCCTTTAAATCAAGCATCAAGTTGTATCTTCGTGATGAGCCTTTTTATTGATTTCAAGATACGGCTATGAGTATGTGTGGCGCGGTACATGGGATGCTTGGGATCGATAATAATTGCTCGCAATAGGTGATTGCCCGCTATTCAGGCCGGTGATCAGTAATACGCGACAATGGTCTCCCGCTTCGGCGAGGTGGGAGATCAACGGCTGGCCAGATAACCGCTACGCTCATAGAGGCAGCGACCTAGCCACTAAAATCAGCATATGTTATCCCAACCTAAATAGTCAATGCACAACTTACAATGATTGGACATGATGGCATCCACACGTGTGTTGCTTGGCGGGTGGTTCCAATTGGGGTAGGCAACACAACATAGGGATCTATGCAGGTACTATCTGGCGGACCAAAGAGAGGTGAGGATCTGTCGGATAACGGAAGCACAGTATTCCTATTTGAGGGCTGATTTCGTCGAGAACGAAGCTTGCGGCGAACTATTCTTGAGAACCATCTTACGCCTGGAATACACATGACGAGCAAGGCGACGATTCCAATGATGGCTGGGTCTGCTAATGTCATGACGGAGTATTGTGCTGTTTGGCCGTAAGTTGCGTGGGGATTGCTTTCGGGGTGTATTAGGGAATAGTACAAGTATGAGGAAGGGACTGAATGAAGTATCTTACTTTTAATTATAATAACTCGTCGCGACCATTGTAAACTAATGGCTGAGAGAGACTGTACATATATATGCTACTCTCGTGCTGGCAGCGACCAGTCATATGCCGCCCATCTTCACTTTGGGCCAGAGTGAACAGATTTTGGACGAAACTAATCACACATAAGGTATTCAGCCAGACTCTGAATAAGGCTCTGAAGGAACAAACTGTCAATCGAACCTTTCAAGCAACTGGGCTGTACAAAATTTTGGACATTTCCTTGGCGTACATATTCCGTCGCAAAAACTGTGGCTCGTTGCATGGGCATGGGAACCGAGCTGCGCTCCTAGGCGGACGATTGGGGTTGCTGCCTAACCAGAAAATGGACAGGACTGATATCAGACGTTAGAACTAATAGTATCTCACCAGAGATTGGACAAACGCGAAAAGTTTCGTGAGCGGGCAGCGTGGCTTACCTCGACGAATGAGGGGATGCATCAATGTGCAGTTCTAATGCAGGCAGGTTTTGGACAGCTGACATCCTCACCCAGGGGCTGGGGCGGAAATCATTGGACCTCTTGTTACAGCCGCCATAAATGTGTTAAAATGACCCGTCGGCATGCATTTGGTGCTCGTTTTGCGTTCTATTCCCATCATCCTCAAGTGACTAAGAAGTTGTTGCGCTCAATCTCCAAGTTCCGACACAGCTTAGCAACACCAGCATAATGTCTCCTCATAGGCGCCGGATCGGCGAACCGCAAGATGATATATGGAAACAGAACGAGGCGACTTTTCGACGCCTGTACCTGAGAGAGCGAAAAACCCTCAAGGATGTGAAAAAGGCTATGGAGAGTGAACATGAATTTCCCGCCACGCCGTGAGTATTAATCTGCTACATATGGTAGTGACGTTTAGCTAATAAGATATACGTACGTAGTCTGTCAACCTACGAATCAAAGCTGCGCGATTTCGGTTTGCGGAAGAAGATGAAGAGAAAAGACTGGTACCCCGTTTATCAGCACTACATGAACAGTGGTCGCAAGCATACCGCGATATACTTCAACAGCGAACGAGTACTATGGGATAAAGCTTGGAAAGAAATTAGACGTTCAGGTGCTAGAGAATGCAATGATGGTAAGCGTTCAGTGCATCACCCCATTTCCCCGTGACTTTAAACCGCATTATGTTAGTTGATCATCCACTAAAGCGTAGACTAGGCCACATCTTTGGACTGCCAGCCGACGTGGTTATGCGGTCACCCTCGCCGGGTCCAATTGCCCAAAGCGCTACTCCCTCATATTATAGACTACCGGTGCCGTGGCACTTGAGCGATGTTTCACTTGTGGCTCTCAGTCCTACTGCAATGGTTCATAGATTGGCGCTCTACGAAATCCCCTCAAATCTTCTTAGAATGGATATGCTCAGTAAGTCATACAACTACACCTCCGAACCTCGCTTTCTGACTAGGTTTCATACAGATAGTACAACTCTCAACGAGAGCCCGGAAGGAGGGGGATACATCAAGCTATGATTACCAATCTCTGTTCAAGCCGACCGACTCATGCATCGAGCCCACTCTATCACAGTCTTCAAGTCTATGCCACCAAAGTTCAAAACATTCAGATGTTAACTCCGACATCGACGAGTTGTCCAGTGCCTTTTATCGGCTCGCAAATGAGAACGAACAGCCGGTTCTTCCTGGAAAGCCGTTGGCTGAATCCTTAGAGATTGTCATCAATAAAACCCCAAAGTACGTCCTGCTGAAAATACTCGAGGGCGACTCTCCAACTATTCAAGTGGCTTCCCAAAAGCTGGCGAAAGCCTTCAGTCGGCTAAGTCGAAAAGATGACTTCTTCAGCCTTATAGAAGTCATATGCCAATTTCATCCAAAGAGGATCATGCACGGCCGATATCTCTGTTCCGCCGGGCGTCTTGGTTGTATTGATTCCTGTCAACTCTTACTGCAGACGCGGCGTCGAACCAAAGGCGATCCTTCCGATCTTAGGGCCCATTACGTTGCCGCAGTGTTGGATTCTATAGCAGTGGGCAATGTTGAGTGTGCTAAAATTATATTTAGTCACGTATTCGAAAACATCCTTGCGGATAACATTTTTTCGGACTTTCTGCATGTGGTCGCAAAAGGTTCGTACGAGCTGGAACCAGGCAATTCTGTTCCCTACGGACAACAAAACCCTGTTGTACTACATATGTTAGAGTGGTTCTTTGAAGTGGGTGCTAAAGTCGCCTTCCCCGCCAAATTATTATCCGCCAGATGTCACCTACGCGATCCCTACCTGCCCGCTCAATACTACAAAAAGCACGCTCCCATCGAATGGATGCCAACCATACTGGACTACATATATTTCAAAAACTTTGAGCTATACTCTCGTCTCATTGGTCGTTGCACGGAGTTACAGACGGAGGTTACGCGTTCTGGTATTCACCGCTCAGCAAGCAAAGGCATCGACTCCGTACGCACGTACCTGCTTTCTCGACTGTCACACACACCTGCCGAGCAAGACGCGTTCCTGGACACAGTTCTCACCGAGGAATGTTTACGATGTACCAATGACGAGTATGTTGTTGACTTCAACGTTATTAACACACTTCTTGACTATCAAATTGGTCTCCAAAAGTTTCGCTTAAAACTGACCGCATCCGCTATGCTATACTTAACCGTCAAAGCAGCCAGTCGCCAAGGCATGCACCCGGCAGTGTACAATATAGTCGAAACTTTAATCCATAAGGGAGCAGCCATAACCACCGAAACCATGCTAGAGGCCATCGAAGCAGAAGGAATAACTCTGCTCAAACTTCTGTCTTCTTATGACGCGGACTTCAAGAACCAAGGCGCATTGGCACTTTGTAAGGCTTTGAGACTCGGTAACTATGAGGCGGTCAACCGTCTATTGGAGATGGGGGTCGACATTAATGCTACACTTCGGGGAGACAAACAAGAAGAAGAGATGACTATACTTGCACACGCAAATGCAAACATATTCGACCGAAGAACTCTAGCATTTGACCCCAGAACGGGTGTCGATAGGAAACTAACCGGTTCTCTTATGAGCTGCCAAATGCTTGAGTACTTGATATCCAAAAACGTCAAGCCAAGGGCAAATCTTGCTGATCCCGATCAGCGTCATCTTCTCGATCTAGTTATCCGACATGGACTTGAATTTAGTGATTTTGTGGACACTTTTAATAAAGCCAAAGTGCTTCTAGACGCCGAGCCTCTGGCAAATGATCAGCAAAGAACCGCTTCATGTTTACTCGAAGCTTGTTTTTCTGGGGAAAACAAAGCTACGGATGAGACTACACATCAAAGAATTTCCTTTCTGAATTATTTAATGGACCGGGGAATATCAGTCAGCCACAGTGGTGTGCTCGCTCTTTTAATAAGTTGCCGCGCCCCAGAAAGCGAAATTCGAAAAGTGCTGGACAGTGGCGTTGATGTCAACGCCTATTGCGGCCAACATTCAGATTTCGAATTTATAGAGCAGGACAGGTCTTTCACACCTTTGCAGGCCGCAGCTGCCGTTGGTTCTTTGGACTGGGCGCGGCTTTTGATACAAAGGGGTGCAGACGTAAACCGACCTGCAAAAGGTAATAATGGCCAAACAGCCCTCCAAGCCGCGTGCCAGCTCGAATCACTCGAAGAAGGGAATTCGAGAAATATTGATTTGATCAAGTTTTTGATTGCTAATGGGGCTGAAGTTAATGCTCCGCCAGGTAATGGCGGATTTACGGCTTTACAAGCTGCTGTATGGAGAGTGAATTTCGAAGTCGTTTTGCTGCTGCTTGACAACGAAGCTAATATTAATGCTCCCCCTGCAAAATCACGAAACTGGTTTGCCGTAGATGGATCAGTAATCTGGGGTCGACCTGACATGGTACAATTCCTTCTTAACTTGGGAGCTCTTAGCTATGATAAAGGGGAAAGTGGTTACAAAGGAGCAATATGTTGGGCCGAAAGCAGAGGCAATTTACCAGTGGCTAACATGATCCGGCATCATGCTTTGAAGCATGGGAAGAGGGGCAGGGAGCTTTTCTCCTATTACCAAGGCCGGGAAGTCTTTTCTTCAGGATCCAGCAATAACTTAAATGATACTGACCAAGCAAGTGACATATGGTTCGAAAACGAAGACTTTTGGGAAGATTGGATGCCTTTGTAATGCATAATATTTGGTTGTACTTTGTTTTTACTGCTTAAAATGCTACTATAGCAAGGGATTAAAAGGATATTTACATTAACTTAATAATTTATAAAATAAAGGGCGTGATATAAATCTTAACCTTTTTTTAATACATATACCTACCTATTAGTCTTCTTCACCCGCAGCAACCTTGACCAGTTGACTTTTGGCTGCAATCTTGGCTGCTACGTCGGCCAGCGGCATAGCACTAAGGATATCAAATACGGAAATATCACTGCGCATGTTCTTCAAGGCGCGATTGCGGATTTCGACGGCCTGTAGAGAATCGACTTGAACACGAAATAAACATGTTAGTTGCGTCGCGCAATTGCAATAGACGGAGGGAGGCATGGGACTTACCACCATAGTCGTAGAGGGGCTTCTGACCATCGACTTCTTCCACAGAGACACCCATAGCCACCGCGACTAGGGCCTTTATATTCTCCTCCACGGCTGCAGCAGCCTCTGCCATGGTCTTAGCCTTGGACAAGAGCGTGCCAACGTCTTCCTTTGCCTGGCCGTCACCGGCTTCGTCCCCTACTGAGACGACGCGGAGGGCGAACTTCGCGTCTCTTGAGAAGCCTCCCGTACTCTCATTCTGCTCAATACGGTCACCCAGCCCCAAAACTACTTGAGCGGACACTTTTTGTCCATTCGTCGTAGAGCCTCGCATAATGGCGCGCATCGCGACGCCGAGTTCTTCGAGGTTTGTCTGCAGACCACGCCAGCCGTGCTGGTATCTGGACAGGTAGCCGGCGAGGTCACCAAACTCGCCAGCGCTAGTGAAGTGCGCCGAGTCGGTAACCAATCCGACGTCGATACTCGTCGCGTCGATGCCGAGGTGGTTACGAGCGTGATGGGCCAAGGCGTCCTCGAAGGTGTTTCCGGAAGCGTAGTTGGCCTGCGCCGTGTTCCCGATGACGCCAGTTATGGACGAGAGTAAGATGAAGAAGGGCTTGTCACCAGGCCACAGGTTGGCCAGAAGGTTTCGCGAGCCCTTGGTTTTGGGCTCAATGGCGTGACGCCACTGGTCGAAAGACATGTTGTCGAAAATACCATCTGCGAGCACCATGGCTAGCTGAATAACTCCTGCCACTCGCCTGCCACTGGATCTGAGCGAGTCGAATACCGTGGCTACGCTGACAGCATCATTGACGTTACACTTGAACGCCTCGGCTCGTACAGAACGGTCAGCAAACTTCTGCAGATCCTTGGCATTCTTTGACCCGCCTGATCGAGATAGGAAAACCAAGTTCTTAGCACCGCAATCGACCATCCAGTTGGCAATGCTCAGTCCAAGGGCGCCTAGACCACCGGCCAGGACATATGTGGCTTCAGTATCGAGCTTCAGCTGCTCGGGTTTGGGGGCAGGCATCAGCACCGGGCTATTATCGCTTAGAGACACAACGGCCCGCTCAGTCTGCATGCTGGATACCGAGGCGGAAAGATTGGTAACAGGTAGCACGGTCAGCGGAGAGGGTCCTTGGAGGAGTTTTTGCTCGAAGGCCCGCTGGAAGAGCTTGCTGACGATGGCCGGTCTGCGATGGATTATGGCGGCTATGTCGATGCGAGTGAGGGTGGCGTTAGTTTTAGAGACCTGAAGATCAGCTTGCGAGCTCTGTAGGGTGACAAACTGGCCAAATTCACTCAATATTGACATAGCTTTAGCGACGTGGGGGCCTGGCTGTTGGCTGACGACAACATCAACACCACGGTCCCCCGTGGCGCTCTGGATGAGAGGCACAAAGTTGCTCAAAGCCGAATCGAAAATGTGGTCAGTAGGGACTCCATATCGCTCAGCCAGGATGTCTCGCTCAGCTTTGCTGTGGACGAGAGCAAAGATACTGGCCCCAATGTCCTTGGCCACTTGGATAAGTGCTTGTCCGACAGCACTGGCTGCGTTGTCGAGAAGCAATGCCTGGTCATGACCCAGATGGGCTCTCTCAACGAGCGCGTACTGGGCAGTGATCAAGGGCTCAACAAGAGCAACGGCCTCCTGCGGCTCGAGACCGTCGGGGAGAGGTGCAACCAAGGCCTCCATTTGGCGCACATGAGTTCTTGCGGCTGCTTGAGAAAAGACGATGGCACGTTGACCAACCACCAATGATTTTACAGAATCCGCTAGACGTGTAACGATGCCAACAGCGTGGTGAATGGAGTCCAGAGCCTGACCGGCGCTAAGTCCGGTATACTCGACCTTGACTTCCACTTGACCGGCTTCGAGAGGTGGTTCGGCCTCTGCGTCCGGAACCCAGACGTAACCCTGAAAGCCGCTGTTGCCGGATTGGATTGCTTTGAGTGGCTTCCCGGGGGCACCCAGGGTAGACAATATGGGCTTCGCGTTGTTGCCTGCCAACTGGAGTTCGTTGTCAAAACCGGTGTCTTCGGTGGCACGGGCAATGTAGACCAAATTATTGCGCTCGGCATATTCCATCTCTGCGTCATCCACTAGAGACGCTCGCCAAACGTCGAGGATCAGGTCTATACATTGCGCACTGGAAATATCAGCGAGGGCGGATAGGTCTAGAGTCGGGAAGACAGCGGCAGGGTATTCGTTCCGCATCACCCGGAATAGACCCTGACTCGTTGCGAACTCAACACCATTGGACCAACTCTCGAGGACACTGCCGTGAGTGATCCAGAAGAGATGGTGAACCGTGGACACGAGAGTCTTGAAGGCGTCGAACTGTTCTTCGTTCCAGGCATAGACCAGCGCGCTATCGATCTCGAGGAGCGAAATAACCGCCTTTCCCTTAAGGGAAGCCACACTGTCCGAAGTCAGATTGGCTCGTACTACGGACGCACCAAAGCCTTGGAGCGTAGTCTGCATTGTAGTAGCAAGTCTCTCAATGTCGTTGGATGGGGATTGAGGCAAAAGAAGTGCCACAGACTCGGGCAGCTCAGCCCGGGCCGAGGGAGAGCCCATACTCGAGGACAAAAGAACGGCGAACGTCTCGTCCCCCGCAAGGCGGCCAACGCACCAACTGCTGGCCGGTATGCCATATTCGTCTGCATGACCAGCCTTGTGAGTGAGACAAGCGAACGGCGCCAGCTTGGCGAGCCGGGGAGCGTTTTTGGCAATGTCAGGAACTCCCAAGCCGATAATGATATCACCATTTTGCGAGGTCAGTGTCTCGATCAGCTCGTTCTCGGGCAGCCATTTGCTGATAATGGCCGTGTTTTCAGAGCCTTCGCCTAGGGCGGCTCGCATCAACTGCAGGCCTGCCTCAGACGAGGCGAATGCAACAATCTTGCTGGGCCCATGCTTTTTGTTCTTGAGACCTAGGAGAACACTAACGCTGGCTTCGGACTCATCAAACATGGCGGCCAATACGGTGTTGTTTGGCTTTTTAAGGAAAACCGAGCTCAACAATGTGTCGATGGATGGGGCCGCCTTCTCGGACGAACCGAGTTTCGATAGATGCTCGCTGCTGGTCAAGAAGGACACATCGGGAGTCCAGGTTATGCCAGCACAGTTCTTGAAGCTGGTTGTAGCCGAGGATGAAGCGGCACCAGTAGCGTCCGAGCCATCTCCAGACGTAACCTGACGAAGCGCAAAGTTTTTGATGGTTAGCATTGGCTTAGCCCATTGCTCATCAGAGACGAACAGTTCGGTTAACATCTCATGGCCACTCTGCGACAACAAGCGGCCATAGCCGGAGTAGAGTGATCCGACTCCCTTGGGCTGTTGACGAGCGATGTAAAGCTCCTCGATGCTATAAGGCACCGCAGATTGTTTCGGCCGGCCGGCATCGAGCGAGGCAATCACCAGGTGAAAGATGGAGTCGAGGGTTGCCGGGTGGATGATGTGGGGGGACTCGTAATTGCTAGGCATGGTTGACTTGGTATCCGGAATAGCCACGGTACCGTACGAGGCGTTTTTGGATGGTACTGCCGTGAGAGTCTTGACGTTACGGAATGTGGGACCGTACTGCATGCCGATGCTATCGAGGTCGTTGTAGAACTCCTCAACGTTGACCGATGTCGAATCGACTTTGGAGAGCAGCAGTGCCTCGCGTAAGGCGACCTGCTTCTGCCACGCGACATCCACGTTATTCCCCTCCACCTCGCTCGGCCCCTTTTCGTATACAATAGCAATGGTTCCAGTACAGTGTTTAGCCCATGAGGAGCCCTTGCTCCTCGAGTAGACGGTGTAGATCCACGAGTCGGCTTCCCTGCTATGCGGGTGCAAGTTAATGCGCGTCTCCACGGGCGCCTCGTCGTCGAGTGAGATGACCATTCCACGCTCAAATGTGACATCGGTCATTCGGAAGCCTTCCACGGTCCTGGACGGGTCGGCGGTGCGCAATGCGCCCTCCAAAGCCATGACAAGCATTCCTGCTCCTGGGTAGAGCACCGTACCCGTGATAACGTGGTCCTCGATCCATGAGTTCTCCGAGATGCGCAGGTAGTTTCTCCATCGAGGCTCGTGAGCATTCTGGGCATCTTCGGCCATACCGAGATAGTCACTGCGTGCCTCGGTGGGGAAGCGGTATGAGTGTGACGAGTATGATTCGTGCCAGAAGCTTCGTGTGTGGTTCCAAGGGTAAGTAGGCAGGTCGCAAAGCATCTTAGGGGCGTTGATTATGGATGTTAGGTGCTGGTTGTTGACTGCAGCCAGGTCGACATTGGCACCCGCAGCCCAGAGCGTCCCAGCGGCGCTCTGGGATGTCTCAATCGCGTCTTTGCCACGAATAAGCATAGAGGCGTAAGGTGCCGCCTTCGCAAACCTGTTGTTGGCTGCATCAATAATCTGCCGCACCGGCCCTTGGAGAGCAGCGTGGGGGCCGACTTCGAGGAAAGCTCCCCATTGTACCGCTACGGAACGAGTACCCGCGGAAGCCACTTTCTTGTGCTTTAACAACGCCGTAAAGGCTTGTGAGAACTTCACTGGGTTCTGCATATTGTCGACCCAGTATTGAGCGTCCAGCTCTTTGGAAGAAGAGACGATGGACCCAGTAAGAGACGAATACATAACGGGACTGCCATCTTCCGTGGCGTCTGGCTGCTTGGGCGTGAGATCGCCAATCATGGAAAGATAGGTCGGCGAGACTTCGCGCATGTGGTGTGAGTGGTACGCAGTAGTGACCTTGAGTTTGCGGGCAAACTTCCCATCCCCAGAAATAATGGTTTCCAGCTGGTCTATGGCGTCGACATCTCCGGACAGTGTCACGCTTGAGGGGCTGTTGACGCAGGCCACGACAGCAGATCCGGGCGCAACCTTTTCGAGGTACATCTTGGCGTCATCCTGAGAAAGTCCGGCAGCCATCATGGCACCTTGTCTGGAGACAGCGGCAGAGCTGATACCTCGGACATAAGCTAGCTTGATGGCGTCTCGGTGTGTTATGAGCGACGCAGCATATGCAGCGGCAATCTCACCACTAGAGTGGCCGATGGTGGCGGTTGGGGAAATCCCCCAGGAGCGAAGGAGGTCAACCATTGCAACCTGAACGACTGTGCAGAGAGGCTATATAGCAATTGAGAGTCAGTGATTACCGCTTGTAGTCAGAGTTTTACTCTCATGGGTGTTTCGGAAGCTTGCATATGAGCAAAATCTTTGCCTGGAAGGGAAGAACACGACTCTCACAACTTACCTGGCTATACTCTGGCAGGTTGACGTTGGCGTCAACCGTCCTACTCAGCTCTTCAATGGCATTCCATTTGCAGCCGAAGGCTTCGAGCCAAGCATTCGAAGCTTCCAAGCTTTGGCGGAAAACCGGGTGATCGTAGAGTTGTCGTCCCATAGCTGGCCACTGGGCACCTTGGCCGGTGAACACCATGACAAGGTTGTTGCCATGATGTTGCGTTCGAATGGGTGTCGGCAATCCCTTTGATAGCTTTTCCGAGAGCTCTGGCATGGAACTAGCAACGGTGAAAGTTCTGTGCTCCAAATGGGAGCGGCGAAGCGCGAGTGTGTATGCAAGATTGTCTAGGCTGGAAACGTCGTGCTTGTTTCCTTGCTCGCTTTGGAGCCATGTGCTGAGCCCTTCGGATACTCGCTTGGCACCAGCCTGATCTTTGCCGCTGAAGAGCAGTAGCTTGCTGTGCGCGTCATACACGCGTCCGGAGTCTGGTGTCCCTGGGAAACCAGAATCTGAGCCGGCTGTATGGATGTCCACGTTGTGCTTACCGACCAGACCCCTTTGGTGGAGGTAATGATAAGCATCATCCAAAATAACGTGAGCGTTGGCACCGCCGAACCCGAACGAGTTGACACTGATCCGACGGAGTCCTGACGTCGGCCACCTGGCGATCTCTTGGGGAAGAGTAAGGTGCCAGTCGCTTAACTTCAGTTTGGGGTTCACCCGCTCTACGCCGTATGTGGGCACTAGCATTCCCTTTTCAAGTAACAAGATAGACTTGAAAACCCCGGCAAGACCAGCACAGCCCTCCGTGTGGCCGACCGTAGGCTTGATGCTTCCAATCGGAAGGGGAGGCTTTCCAGCCGCACGCCTTGCTGCGCCGAGGGTTTGAGCAATGGCGGTTAACTCGAGAGGATCGCCAACTGGCGTGCCGGTGCCGTGGCATTCAAAGTAGCCTGTTTCTGACAGGTCCAGCCCTGCATCCTCATAGGTTTGCGTGATTAAATCGGCTTGTGCTGTAGAACTGGGTTGCGTCACACTGGGTGTTTTGCCATCGGCATTAACACCAGATCCGCGAATTACGGCGCGTATCGTGTCACCGTCGCGAATGGCGTCCGATAGACGTTTGACTATCATAGCGCCAATGCCGTCGCCGCGGCCATAGCCATTAGCCCGGTCGTCAAATGTGTGTGAGATGCCCTCAGGGCTAAGCATGTGCATGGCAGTCAGCTGGTGTGAGGTATTAGGGTTGATCATGAGATTGACTCCGGCGACGAGAGACTGCAGGATTGAGACGAGTCAGCAATCAGATTCTTTTGCCTTCAGGGGCACTTGAACTCCGTGTCCATCTTA
This sequence comes from Xylaria longipes, assembly GCA_025201785.1. NCBI lineage: Eukaryota > Fungi > Ascomycota > Sordariomycetes > Xylariales > Xylariaceae > Xylaria > Xylaria longipes. The sequence goes on from MU619752.1 coordinate 193,201, forward strand.
CCATGTTGGTTTCTTTCAGTCTAAGTGATTGACATGCAAGGTGAAGAGCGTATAGCGAGGAGCTGCAAGCCGTGTCAAGCGTCAAACTGGGGCCTTTGAGACCAAAGAACCACGACACACGATTGGCGGTCATGGCTTCGCTCAAACCCGTCGCGGCGGGATGTCCGATGTCGTATATGTCGTGCAGCGATATCATTTCGTAGTCGTTTGTCATGCAACCGACGTAGCAGCCAGTGCGGCTGTTCATTAAATCCTCCACCAGGATACCGGAGTTCTCAATGCTTTCATAGCATACTTCGAGCAACATTCTCTTCATCGGATCCATAGAGGCAGCCTCCTTGGAAGTTACTGAGAAGAAGGGGGCGTCGAAATGGCTGATATCTTGGTTGAGGAAATAACCATGCTGTGGACTGATTCCGCCCTTGCGATCTGGATCAGGGTGATGCCACACACTGCTGTCCCATCTATCGCTGGGGACTGGACCGTGGCCGGTCCTGACTTTGCTAATCATATCCCATAGTGAGCCCAGGGACGACGCTTCGCCAGCAAAGCGACATGCCGCGCCAACGATAGCAATGGGCTCCTGCTTGTCCAAGCTTGCAAAGTCCATGATTGGCATAGGCTTGCTAATAGAGAACGGATATGGACTGAGGACACCCGAACAGAGGGGGAAAAAAGGGAGACTGTCAAGAGTGAAAAAGAGAACGACGAAACGGGCTGATGAAGTGACAGGACGGAAGAGAGCTGTCTAAATCTCCAATGGTAGATATGCTCTTTACAGTCCTATACAGATTCAGATAGATTCCTCACTAGGCTCGGGATACCTTCCATGCACACATCCACGAAGAGTCCCGTGTCTAGTGGCCAATCCCCATGTGCTCTAACCGTACCATGTCACTATATGCCACCTCTGAGTTGGTAATCGGACATATTGGACCTCAATTACAAGCAACCCAAAAAGTAACGACTCCTCTAGATCGACTATCGCCCTGAACAAGTGCACCGTTCACTAGGCCTAAAAAGATAAGAACCGTGAATCGTATAGGGGGCTACGAATCCTTTCGGGATTACATGTATCTGTACCTTTTGTGTTCTTTCGGCATCTCTTGTCAATGCTACCGCATGGGGCTTTTACTACTACTGACGGCTTTTGCTAAAACTTCTTTTCATCACAAATAACTATAGTAGGTTTTTTTTAATCTGCGTGGGAAACTCTATACAGGTGGTGTTGTCCACAAGTTTCAACGCCCTCTACGTAGTAAGCGAAACATGGCGAAACATGGAGGGTGCACGAACTTGGTGGGTCTTCTAGAATATGAGGGATGGCCCCTGTCTGCTTTCTGTATTGGGTTTGGTGTAAGTAAGCCAACGCTAGCATGTGTAGTTCCCGTTGATGGTCTGGCCCGAAACAGAAGGCCGGCTGTTGTCTCCGTGCGGAGCCGTGCGGAGCCCGGTACCGCCGAGATAGCATTGTATCATCTTTCCCTCTATGGTGCGGCCCGTGTTCTAATTGGGCCTTGTCCGTCATCTCACGATTCCCTGGGGGAAGCGCACTATCCACGGCAACGTAATGAACGGGAACAGCAAGTGCCACAAACAATTATTATAGCCTATGGATTAGTAAGTTGTTTGTCTGAAACTGCTATTTTGCAGTCTGCTAGCCCACGACGATCATCACTCCTGGCAGAACCAAGACAGAGTTGCAATCGATTGACGAATCTTCTTCGCACGCCCACACACACGTACACAAGATGAAGATTCTGTGTCTCCACGGGGTGGGCAGCTCTGGCGCCATTCTCGAAAAGCAGCTGTCCAACCTACAGCGCGAGCTGGACCCCAGTTTCGACCTTGTCTTTGTAGATGGGCCATTCGAGTCCGAAAGAGGGCCTGGTACGTAGCCCCAATGACGACTATTCCCCTCTCTTCTATTGACGCTCTAGCATGCAGGCGTCTCGGAATACGAAAGCGGCCCATATTTCTCTCACACCCAGGGCTACTCCCCTGCTGATATATCGCAAGCGGTCCAGTACCTGGAAGATGTTCTCGAGGACCAAGGCCCCTTTGATGGCATCTTCGGCTTCAGCCAGGGCTCGGCTTTGACCTTGTCATACTTCTATCAACAACAAACAGCGGGCAACCCAGTCGCAGTCAAGTTTGCATGTCTCTTCTCAAGTGCGATGCCGTTAAGCCCCGATGCGAGCCTGGGAGAGACCATCATTTCAAAATTGCGAGCCGTGGAATATGATATCACAGATCGATCAGAAAACAACGGCAAAGATCTAACGAGCGAAGAGCAAGAGTTTGTTCAGATACTGCAACGAACTGTTCTCGCCGCCACGATCCACCACCCTGAGTTCCCGTGGCCTGACTTGGACGTTTACGCTCATGGTGAGCTAGATACTATTCCTCGCCTCATGTACCCAGCGGTACTGGTGCAGAAGATCCAAGTCCCTACTGTCCATTCATGGGGTCGAAGTGATCTTGAGTACCTGATCAGAATGGCGGAACTGTCCCGCAGTCTATGTGAGGAGTCAATGTCAAGGACCGTTTTACATAGTGGGGTGCACGACTTGCCGAAGAAACAGACTGAGATCAAGGCCGTAATTCGTATGATCGACTGGGCTATCGCTCAGGCATAGATTTAACCCGGTTCAAAGTAAACATCGAGTCAAAGAGCCAGATAAAAGCCCTTAACTCTTTCCTCAGAATTAGACTTAAAACTTGTCAACTATTACAATGACTGCAGCAAAGCGGAATATGTTGTGGGTCTCTCTCTCTTTTTTTTCTTCTTCCCTTTTTCTTCACACGAAGAAAAAAACAGAATGAAGTTTTGGGCAAACCTTGCGAGCAGCTATTGCAATATGAAATGGCCACAATTCTTAGAGGGTTGTATCCGGTAAAACCTCGAGCCAAAACTTTCAGTAATATCCACAAGAGTGACATACCGTACCCCATAGTGAATGGCAGTTTACGTACGGACCGACCTGGAAAACTTGTCCAAGTGTGGTTTAGTCAACACAAGCTGTGCGGACACTCCGAATTCTGTCAATTACCGACAGAGAGACTAGAGGCATTGTAAGCTTACCTAATTTACCCTAAGACTTTATGCAGGCCGTAGCTTCATCTTCCAAGACTAATCTCACCACCTGCGTCATTGTCCTTCATCAATTTTTCCGTCGGGACCACAAGCCACTACAATCATGAAAGCTGCACGAGTCCGGCCTACCTCCCCTGAGGGAAAACCCTATGGTTTCCCCGGAAACGTAGCTCCGTCTTCCGCCATTGAAATCCACGATGACGTCCCCAAGCCGCAAATCTCCAAGCCTGGCGAACTGTTGATCCAGGTAAAAGCCTCGACCGTGTACAAGGACAATCTCGAGTGGAACGAACTATACCCCCCCAGCCACGCTACTCTGGGCAATGACTTTTCCGGCATCGTCGTTGCCGTGCATGACGGCGAGCAAGACTTCCGCGTCGGCGACCATGTGTACGGCATGACGCATGCCAACCGGGGAGGTGCCTGGGCAGAGTACGCCATAGTCACGACGGAAGAGGCCGTCAAGAAGCCGGACAACTTGTCGTGGGAGGAGGCTGCGGCCATTCCCGGGAGTGCCATCACGGCTGATCAGGCCTTGTTCAGGCACGTCGGACTCGAGCCTACTGCACAGAACGGACAGAAGCGGGTTCTGATCACTGGAGCTGCCGGTGGTATCGGCACGTTCCTCGTGCAATTTGCCGTTCTCGCTGGACATCACGTCATCGCGGCGTCGAGCTCCAACGAGCGCAACGAGTCGTTCCTGCGCTCCATTGGCGCCCACGAGGTCGTGGAATATAACGACTTTGGCACTTTGGATAAGGTCGACGTCGTTGTTGATTCTGTCGGGTTCCAAGTCCTCGCCGACTGCTGGAGTGTTATCAAACCGGATGGCACCCTCTTGTCCTTTGATGCGTGCAGCTGGGGATACCGAGAAGCGCACAAGGAAAAGGGAATCAGCAAAGAAGGCGTTCGGGCACTGTACATGATTGCCGAGCCTTCGCGAGAGAGTATGACGCGCATTGCCGAACATGTGGCAAAGGGAAACATCAAGGGGCGTGTGTCGAGAGTGGTGTCGCTGAATGACGTGCGGGAAGCCTATGAATCTGCGCATTCCCGAGGTTCTGCACACGGCAAGATTGTAGTGTTGATTTAGATAGAGTTACTTACATAAGTCTTGACGATTGCGAAGTCTTCTAACATCCTTAACGTCACGTATTTCTTCTTGATGAGTCGATTGCATCTTCTTCACCTAGGTGCTAATAGATTAGAAGAGGCCACCTTCCCATCCATCCATCTAATCATATGGTTCATGTATGGTTCACGATCTGGAAGTTTTTGGCTCTATAAGTCAGACTAAGCTTCATTGCAAAACATCTAGCGTAACATGCAACAATCCAACAAGAAAATCTATCGGGGTAACGTCAGCTCTAAGAATCTATTTCATCTTTAAAAATAGAGTGTTTAACCGCCATCATCCCCTTCACAAATTCAAACTGGTCAGTTACGAGGTAGTCTCCCAGTCCGATTCGTCCGCCTTGGCCACGCCCATGCGTTGGCCCAGCGTGACCCATGCAGCACAGTATACCAAGCGTCTGAAGGCTTTGGGCTCAGCCGTCTCGCCCCAACCCGTCTCCATAGCGTCCTTGACGGTTTCCCAGTCGACAAAGCCGAGTGCCTCTACCGCCTCCTGAGTCAGTATCGCCTTGAACTTGCGATGCAACGGTCCCTCCTTGACCCATCGGGTCGGGGCTAGGAAGGGATGCTTCTTCCTTTGGTAAAGCTCGTCGGTAATGTAAGGGCGCACCGCCTGGCGCAAGATCCACTTCTCATTGAGTGACAGTAAGGCGATGCTGGATTTAGTCCAGATGGGGCCCAATTCACCCCCGTCTGTTGGCGTGTCGGCCGAGTAGCGGAGCTTGACGCTGGGTGGCAGACGGTTGATGTACTCGGTGAGGTGATGGTCCAGGAACGGTGTACGTGCTTCGACGCTGTGTGCCATCTCGGTGCGGTCGCCCAGACATGATAATAGGATGTTGCTTAACGCGTTCTTGTTCCACATGTACATGGCCGTGTGCAATGGGTGCCACCGTGATCGCATTTTGGCCTGGACGTCGCTCGCGTACGAATTCAGCACGGTTTCGCGCAAGTCGGCGTCGCCCTGTCGACTTCGTAGCCAGGGAGAAAAGAGAATGGCTGCCGGGTGCCATGCCAGAAGATTATCACTCATAGCCGTAGCTCCCGCCCCCGCGATCGATGGAGGGGCTGGCCGGTCTTCGTAGGCGGTTGCGCCAGCCTTTTTCCAGATTCCGTTCATTTCCTGCTGCGCCGACTTGAACATGTCGCTTCGAAGCTCATTATTCCGAGACAATTGCGACTCGGGCTGAGCTTGGTCAGCTTCTCGAAGGAACTCGCCAGGGAAATAGGGATAGCCAGCGAAATGCTCATCAGCGCCTTCACCGGTGAGAACGACCTTGACGCCGTGTTCACGGGGGAGAGTCGAGAGCCCAAACTTGGCCACGAAGTTGAGGTCCCCATGGTGATGCTCGCAGTGGTATACGGCGTCCTCAAAATCCGCCGCCATGGTATCTTCCGTGATGGTTTTCTTGATAGTCTTGACACCAAGCCACTCGGCAGTGCGCTCGGCAATTTCTTGTGCCTATTAGTCTGTGTGCCGCTGCCGGTAGGACATAAGCTGCGAGGACTTACGTGATTCATCATAACCAGATGACTCGGGAAATGCCACACTGAAGCAGGTGACACGAGTAGCCTGTTCATTTCCTATCTTGACTTTATCCTTGCGTGCAAGCTCCGTCACTATACCCGCAATGGCGGAAGAGTCGATGCCTCCAGATAGGTAGATGCCGACTGGGACATCGGCACGCAGGCGAAGACGAATAGATTCGACTAATCTTTCACGGACGCCAGCAACCATTTCATCAATGGTACGAGTCTCGAATTTTCTCTATAGTAGAAATGTTTTCAATCAATATTATATCCGCTTCAGAAATGTGTCGATAGACTAACCTTGTCCTCGTACTCAGCATCCCAGTACTTGACCTGCTGCACACCATCCTGCTCCGTAATATCGAGATAATGTCCTGGCAATACCTTCTTCACGCCTCTAAACAATGTTCGGTCGTCAAACATCCATCCCGCATCGGCAATGGCACGCACATCCCAGCGCGGCTTCCATCCCAGGGGAATGAACGCTTTAGCTTCGGAGGCGGCCAGTAGCTTGGATCCGACACGAGTATAAACCAGGGGTTTGATTCCGAAGCGATCGCGTGCGACGATAACACGCCTAGCTTCCTTGCGACCATCATAGATGACAAAAGCGAATTCACCCCGTAGATGGGTGAGAAAGCCAGGGGCGCCGTGGATCTTGTAGAGAGCCAAGACAAGCTCGCTGTCACTGTCGCTCTGAAAAACGTAATTGTGGACGGTCTCGCATTCGGCGCGAAGTCGATCGTAGTCGTAGATCTCGCCGTTGACCACGGCATGAATCTGGTTGTCGTCGCTGTGGAGTGGCTGACGTCCGGCCGGAGACAAATCGTTGATGGACAATCGGCAGTGAGCTAGCCCAACGTGCCCGTCCTCACTGATCCATATCCCTGAGTCGTCCGGACCACGGTGATTGATGAGGTCGACCGAGGCTTTGAGGTCTGCGGCAAGGTCCTGTGCTACGCCGTTAGTCTCCCCGTGGCAAAGGCCATTATTGCTGTGGCCATTGAGGTTGGACCCCGAAAGCGAAATGCAAGTAGAAAACCCGCACATTTTGCTGCAACAATCGCGAAGTTGTCACAAGAGAAGCGATGTTATATCAGGTTGTTGCCCAAAGGAGAAACCGATGTCTCGTACAAACAAGACTAGGTACCTAGTTACTTATTACTTATTCAACCCTTAGCTAACGACCTCGTTGCAATGTCAAAGTGACTCTACTCCGTACGTATCCAGATTCCTGGGTAAGCCAGGATGGGCACAGTAAGAATCACAGTGACAGGGTGTAACACTCATTGTGATGGATTGATTGACGATGTAGAAGGGAAGGACTCCCGTACGATACGCTCTACAGTAGGTACATGGAATATGTATATGTGGGGTGCCACCTGCCATTACGCAGGGGGTAACTGAGCTACACCTGATCGGCACATGCGCCGTCAGGCGGCTTGACAGAACCGGGCACGCGGGATCGACGGAAAGGTTGATTTGGCACAGTCCGCGCCGTTTTTGTTAACTCCCGTCGCGCTCCACCACCCAACGTGCTGCTGAGCAGAGACTGGAAAATCTACTAGAGTATTTATACACTTATACAACAGTTGAATGAGGTAGTATTTAAATTTTGAAATTATTTATATATTCCGTATTAGGCAAATACAGAGGTAGGTACATTGTTGTATTTTCTATCCCTGCTGCCAAGACGGACTGCACGTGGCACAAACCCCAACATGCACGTCATCCAATGTAGTGTAACCCTACCTTCTTCGAGACTGACATTGCTCCGCATAGGTTTCCGTCGGTCTAGACTATAAACGAACGTCTTTGTTTCGGCCGAATAACTCGGCGCATACCCCGAGATTAACCCTACCTATGAGGCAGCCTTAGTTAAGGTTACAAACCCAGTGTCCTATCCCTGTTCCACACGTAAGGAGTTTACGACGGGACCAGACTAGAAAGTTATTAAAGCGTAGAATCAAGCGTGCTAAGCGATGGAACGGGGCTAATTTGGCACGCTATGCACTCTTCAATAAACTAATTCGATCCTCCCGCCTGGTCATCCCAGCGTAGAAGTTGAGTGGCCGCACGACCAAGAACTCAGGGTCATACACGACAGCTTCAGGCGACTCGTCTTGGAAATGGTATCGATACACCAGCTCGGCCAAAACCACCTTCACCTGAGTAAGGGCCAGCGTAAATCCGACGCAGCCGCGGCCTCCTGCCGCAAAAGGCGTGTACGATCCTTGGCGAGCTTGCTGTGCCGCAAAGCCTTCCTTCATCCAGCGGTCGGGATCAAATCGCGTGGGGTTATCCCAATGCGCTGGATTTTTCTGTATACTCGGGAAGCACGCAATGACGATAGAGCCCCTGGGGATCAGGTAGCCCCCCGGCAGCACTGCGTCTTGCTTGGCGTTCCGCGCCGTCTGGAAGCTGGGGCCGTGCAGACGGAGGACTTCTTTGACGAAGCAATCGAGGAACTTCAGACCGTGGAGCTCGTCATAAGCCCAGCGTTTGTCGGTGGTATCACCACGGTGGCTCGCTATCTCGTCGAAAAGACGTTCCTGGTTTCCGGGGTAGCGGACGAGCGCGTAAAGAGCCCAGGAGAGGAGAGATGCGCTGGTGGTGAAGCCGGCCCCGCAACTCACCACCACGTTCCCCAGCACCAGCTCGTACGGCAGCCCTTTTCCCTCTTTGTCGCGGGCGCGATACAGAAAGTCAGCCACGCACGTAGCACTTTGCATGGACTTGGGATCAGCTAGGGATAGGGGTGCGCCGTCCTTCTCAATGCAAGCGTTCATGGCGTCTTCAGTCGTGGCAAGCACCTGCTGACGGACCTTTCTCAACTTGGCAGGATCGCCAAAGGGGAGGTGCTTGAACCATTGTGGCTGCATGGATGCCTTTTTCATGAGCGAGAGATACTGGCCGAATAGCCGGACAGGCAGCGATGGAGGCGACTTGGGCGACTCAAAGTGCTTCAGGTCTTGATTCAGCATAACGCGCCAGATGATTTGTGATGCAAGCTTGAACATGTATTGGTAGACATTGACGGCCAGGTCGGCCTCGGCCAACTGGTCAAATGCTGGGAAGATGGACTGCGCGGCTTCTTGGATTAATGGCATGTAGTGAGCTACCGCTCGCGGCGACATCGTCGGGGGTACAAACTTGCGGCTCGGTGCGAAGGCAGGAGATGCGCTGTCGCAGGTGAACAGGCAGTCTTGATCGGCCATATAGTACAGCGGGTGCGAAGGGTGCGACGTAGATTTGGTGAAAAGGTTGTCTTCGCGCATCAAATGGCGGGCAATCTCGGGATCATTGGTGTGGTATATGGTCGTTCCCATACTGACAGTCTTGATCATCGGGCCATATATCGAGAACAACCGGTCATAGTTTCCGAGGACGTCTGGATATAACTCGTAGCGATTGCCGACGATAGGTAGCAACCGAGGCCCGGGGGGCTCGCGGATGGATTCGAGACGTATAGCTCGCAATTCAACACTCTCTTTGGTATTTTGCACATCAGTCAGAGTCGAAAGAGGGCTGCCCTGCTGATCGATGAGCCATAATGCTAGTTCGAGGTCAACCTTAGCTTAGATTGATGTAAGGGAATGGAAGTGAACATACGCCACTTGATTCACCAAGCGGCTCGTTCATCTGTTCTTCCACCCCTCGACGTGAAAGGAACAGAAAACGCACATTCTGTATCAGCAAATCCAAAGGTTTTGGCCAGGGCTTTTGTTAGCTGCTCTAAACTGGCGAATGACGCTATGTCTAGATCGTAAGTACGCGCATCGCCCTTACGCCCGATGTAGAATTCCTTTTGCATTTTGCGAGAATGCGATGGTATGTTCAACAGCGCAGGGCCAGTTAGTGAGTGTCACTCTAGGAATGACAATAAGTCGTGTCTGCTGAGTCTTCACCGGTGAGCTACATATAATAGGGTTTTGGTGGTTACGAAGGGTTTCGTACTGGTAGGTAACTAACACTTTCATCCAATCCACCCTGGGCCCGAGGCCTGGACAGGGGTTTTCCACGATGTAATAAGCCACATCTGTACAGAGTACCGTGAGTGGACGTTTCATGTTGCTGGCGTACACTAATAAGTTAGCGGCATCGCTTTTGGAATGCGGCGCGAGTTCGTTTTTGGAAGTCCGTGAGCGGCTTGCGGCAACTGATCCCTGCTGCAGCTCAGTCGCGCATCCAGTCCCCAGTAGACAGACAAGGGATCAATGGCGGCACTGCCGTTGGACTATTGAATTGATCCTCACCCCTACGATTATACGCTAGGCCATTCGTTCTTTTCTTGTCTAAACAACAAGAGAGGGAGCCATGGCGTCTACGAGCACCCAGCAAAGTGAAGGCATCACACTTCAGCAACTGGCCAACCATAATACTGAAGAGTCTCTGTGGATAGCGGTTCATGGCCATGGTAAGTTCACGCCTCGACAAATCGTAGTATTCTAGGTATTAGAACTGATCAGGTTCTCAGTATACGATCTCACAAATTTCCGCTTAGACCACCCAGGCGGCGTCGACGCACTTCTAAGCAGTGCCGGTACTGACGGGACAGAAGCATACGAATATGCCGCCCACAGCAAAGAGAACTTAGTGACAATGCAGCAATTTCGCATCGGCACGCTTGCAGGATCCCTTCAACAGGCCACTCCCAACTCTCATGATCTCTCTCTCGGCCAGATCAAGCGGACAGAGCGCGCCGAACCTATTCTCAAGCAGTCCGTCCTTTCGCAGACGAAGCTCGCAGTCACTGTAATCGCGACCTCCATTGCTGTGGCTGTTTCTTGCCGCTACCTTCCATCCAGTCTGGACGTTTCCCAGATCCAATTTCCCAGCCTCGCAGGCCACAACACTGGACATGCATTTTGGGCAGGCATGGGAGTCGCTTCGTCAGTCAGCTTCGTAGCGTTCCGGTACATCTACATGCTGTTTCTGTCGTCTCTAGACTACCAAAGCGACGTATTCAGTTTCCCACCTACGATACCCAGAAAGTCAAGAAAATATAATCATAGAAATCATTGAGCTTTGAGACTATCATTTGGCCGAGAAACTCAGCCGTGGCACATGTGCAGCTGCATAGAAATGCTAGACTGGGCTAGGTGGTAAATATGTACGCCAGCTAGAATGGTTACAAAGGCAGTTAGACACGGACACAAACTGACCCTCTGACCGCGTCCTTAAAGCCATGTACTACAGGTTGTCAATTTAGCATCACCCGAGCTCAAAGCAGAGTGGCATTTCTCGAGCAGATCGAAATACAAATTGCTAGCTAATCGATGTGAATGGATATGAATGTACACTCTATGGGTCATGACCTGTCAACACGATTGCACACGCCAGCTCCGTTATCATCCCTAACAATTTTAGTCGTAATTCTCTAGGCGCCTACTTCTCTCGCTTCTCCATGCACAGGAACAATGGACCCGGTTGCATACTGAAATGCTCGTGCATGCCTTGCTCGAAAACAACGACAGGATCGTTGCGGCTGGGGGCAAACTTGAAGTTGTAGCGCATGACGAGCGTCGCAATCGTAACTCGAACATTGGCCATGGCGAGCTGTTTTCCAACGCAGTTCATGGGCCCCAGTGAGAACGGTGCGGTTGCATTCTTGACCTTAATCAGCTCCGGACGACTATACCAACGTTCGGGAATGAATTCATTGGGCTGGGCGAAAACGCGTTCGTCTGTGATCACGCGTTAATGGAGAACATACCAAGCGCAACTCGTAAAGAAGGGGGAGCTACATACCTCGTCCGATAACATACTGAGGGGTAATCAACTGCGTTCCGCCCGGGATAAAACGACCACCAATGGTGGTGCCTTCGGGAGGAGTCACCCGAGTGGGATGGCTGGGACTGGGTGGATACATACGAAGTGCTTCTTGAACAATGCCGTTTAGAAGGTCCACATCCATGATTTGGTCATCCATTAGAAGCTCTTCGGAAAAGGGGTCGACATAGGGTGCCAATGCTTCACGCAGCCTGTTGGCGAGCTCCGGTTGTTGGGCGAGTGTGAACAATGTGCAAGCCATTGTGACTCTCGTGGTATCACTAGGGCTATGGTAAGCACATTCCTCTCTGCCGCAACTCTCCATGATTGACGGGGTCGAGGGGGCTTTACCTTCCAGCATTGATCAGTAAGTGGGATTCTCCCGCCAACAGGTTTAACGCCCCATCATCGAAAGGCTTCAGATTCTTCCTATAGGGCACGAAGAGGGCACTCATCACGTCCGGCACCTTCGGCTCGGTCTGTTTGCAAGCGGTTTAGGGGCAAAGTTGACAACGAGTGAGCGTGGGTAAGCACAAACCTTCCATCTTCGAAGCATCTCCTCCGTGCAGTATTTCAGCATAAACTTCATGTCCTTGTTACCGCCGGGAACCGAGGCCATGACCCGAATAAACCACATCGGCAAATGGGGCCCGACAATGCTCATCCCCTTATCCAAAACATTCATGGCCCAGTGGTGCTCCTTAGTATCCAACATGCCAAATGCATGACCGAAAGATAAATCACTCAAAATATCCCAGGAATACAATCCCAACCAGTGGTTGACATCTACGGCTTGGCCGCCATGAGAGTCGATTTGGGCAATGAGTTTGTCCCGGTATGTCTTCATTCGGTGCTCATAGCCTTTGACCGCCTTGACAGAGAAGGCCTGACTCCAGACTGAACGCAGCTCGGCGTGCCCCTCAAAGGTTCGACGTAGAAGTAGAGAGTCTTGAGGCCGGCTAATGTCGTACCAGGGACTTTTTTGACACACCGAATCGGCTCCAAAGATTTCCTGGACGGCGCTTGGGTGGGTAATCGACAGTTCTTGAGTGCCGATACGAACGAAGTAGCCGTATTCTTCGTGCAACTCTTGCAAGGCCTTATACATTCGCATCCGTTGGATGCGACCAGTCATGTAGAAGCTGCTGATGCGTGCCATCCATGGCCCAGGGAAAACGTTGAGCGGGTGCAGGAAAACGCGGTAGAGGAAGAGGCTGGTAAACAAACCAGCAAGGAAAATGCCATCATACAGGCCGGCCTGCTTACCGGCCTCCACCAGGGGGAGCCCCAGCCGATATAATAGAGCAGTCAAAGCCGCGAAAGCGGCAGTGTGAACCTTGATGTAAGTCGTGCCATACATATGGTGCTCGCCATGGTTGAAGTATGTTGCGTAGCAAAGAGCGCCAGCGAAAAAGGCGCCGACCTGCAATGCGAGAGACATCTTGGGTGGCCACGAAAAGCAACGTGAAGATCTCTATTCCACGCACACTAGAAAGAAATAAACTGAATCTCAAAGACCCTGGCGGGGAGAATGGTACTGAATTATTATCAACATCACTAGACTAGATACGTGTACACAGTAGTGCCGTCTCGACTGGTCATACGGCGTTCGCCAGGCATAAACCATGTGTACGATAATCTTTTGAAACATACAAAAAGAAGACTCGCGAGCGGAGAAAAACCCAATGCGGAAAACGCCGAAGGAGTCCAAAGGGACGTCTCAGCGGGTCACTTCGCACTTGATTTTATGGATCGGACGGCGGCCAATTCGTAATAGGCCAAACCCGTGCAAACTTGCTGCATGTGGCAAGGATGGTCAGGGTTAGTAAAATATTCAAGAGTTGATTGAATAACTCAGAATGAAACACAGGGAATTAGTTATATTTTGAGCTAATAAGTTAAACAACTTGATTATATAAGCGCAATTATTATATTATAGGTAATTTGTGGCTTTAAATATTATGGTTAAAAATAGGTTAGATTAGCCAATGAAGTAAGTCGGATTAACTAATACGGTAGGTCGGATCAACCAAGTCGGTTTCTAGGCAAAGTTGTTAACAGCTTTAAAGTTCTGTTTACATACCCATTGTGGACAGTCAACGTGTATCTTCCCTCGTCTGTAACACCTGATTTGCACGCAAGCTTTGGCAATCATGTCTCGGGAGAACCTCTCATATATTTTGAATGAACGTCCCACGGGCGATATCGTCCCTGGTGTCACATTCCGCCAGAAGACGACTCCTATTCCCAAGCCCGAAGATGTCAAGGATGGCGAGGTGTTGGCCGAAACATTATACCTGGGCCTTGAACCTGCCATGAGAGTCTGGCTCAATGGTAAGAACATTTCACTGATTTTGAAAAACCTCTGTACTCAAGCTATGATGTGTCTTTTAATCAGTTGAGTCGGGGCACGCAGGCGTCAAGCCCCTGCAGAGACGATGAGGATGGAAGAGTAAAGCCGTAATTTACTGACTATGGCCTGCAGAGGCTCGCTCCTATGTGCCCCCGGTGGGGCTTGGCGAGGTAATGCGAGCTTTCTCGGCAGCCCGGGTCCTCTTCTCCAAGTCTCCTAGAGCCAAAGCTGGTGACATCATTCACGCCCCGACTGGATGGTCGGAGTATGCTATCATGTCGGATCAAGAGTTCGAGCCCATGTCTCACTTCCCCGAGCTCGGTCATCCCAAAGACATGATTGGTACCATGGGCATAGTCGGCTTGACAGCCTGGATTGGTATGACCCTCGTCGGCGAGCCGAAGCCCGGAGAAACAGTCGTCGTCTCTGCTGCTGCCGGTGCCACTGGAAGCATCGCCGGACAGATCGCCAAGATCCGAGGCGCCAGGGTGATCGGTACAGCGGGAAGCGAGGAAAAGTGCCAGTGGTTGAAGGGGTTGGGCTTTGACGAGGCGTTGAATTATAAAGATCCTGATTTCGCAAGCAAGTTCAACGAGGCCACCAAAGACTTCATTGACGTCTACTTTGACGGCGGTAAGTCATTATGAGAGTTCGCGTACGAAAGAAGAGAAATAGTTGCTAAATCCTCATTAGTTGGTGGTGAAATCCTTGATTTAGCTCTTGGTCAAGCTAAGCTGAACTCCCGGTTTGTAATGTGCGGCCAGATCTCCGCATACAACAACGCCAAGCCGTATGCCTTCAAAAATTTCAATAACATTATCTTGATGCGCTCCAAGATGCAGGGATTTATTGTCACTGACCACATGGACCGATGGGGTGAGGCGAGAAAGGAGTTAGCCGGCTGGATAAAGGAGGGTAAGCTCCAGACCACAGAAACAATCGTCAAGGGCGGATTGAAGGTGGTGGAACAGACACTTGTGGATTTATACAAAGGCATCAATCGGGGAAAACTGATGTTAGAGATCAAGAACCCAGATGAAAGTCCTCTGCAGTTGTGAAGAAGACTTTAATTTTGATCAAATTATGTACATAGCAGCGGTCTCAATAATCAGCCAAAAACACACTCAGACTGATGTTATCTACTCCAAAATCTTAAAAGCAAGCCTTACCAGATATCTAGACTAAAAGTCTGTCGTGCCGGCAACATCAATCAAGAAATAACCAAAATCTTGATTACTGCCAGCCATCCACCCAAATTAATCATTTAATCATACCTAGTTTTAATAATCTAACATAGCAAAAAGAATGGTGCAGACACCACATCAGCCAAATCAGTCATTGCCTACTATTACAAGGCATTGTGTTCAGATTAACTAATAATCAGCTATGCGATCAAGGGGACTCTGGATCTCTAGTCTTCCTATTCAGCCAGGCGGGCAAATTCCAGGCTATATATACGATAACTTCACCTGAGCTAGCCACCTGGCTTGCTCGCTTCCTCTTGCCCTCGCGCCCTCATATTACTATCTCTCATAGATCAGAACATACGAGAGGCAACAGGAAGAGACGGGAAGCCTCTCATAATCTATAGGCTCTACCACCCGATCATATGATCATTTATAGACTCACGAATATGCAGTTCGCCAGACCTAGCCCTGACCTAGGTCAGGCCTGGTCCCAGTCCCTTGGGTCCGTGTGACACCTACCCCTACCTTCAACATAGGTTGTTTTCACCAAAATAACAGATAATTGAGTAAATCCAAGTGCATCGTGATCGCTAGAATGTAGGCCTTAAATACTTCGTATACCAACCACGAGCCTTTCGCAAGGCATAGAGCCGGCGAGGCATGCTATCGATAAGGGTATCTATGAGGGCTTGGGGTACTGCCCCCCACGCCTCTTGAATCCAGCCAGCCAACTTTTTGATATCTTCCTTATTTTTCTTTAAGAGGTGTAGTTTAGGATGCTTTCTATGAAACTGGGCCTTCAGCGCGCGCCATACGTGTTCGATGGGGTTCATATCTGGGCTGTGGGCAGGCCAGCCGATTAATACCCAGATATTACCGTGGTCCTCGATCCATGCCTTCGTTTCCTTTGGTACGTGGATTTTCGCGTTATCCTGCTGGGAAAAAAAGCCTGGCGTATAGTGTGGAACAAGCCCTTCCTCCAGGGCCTAGATATAGGACCGTGACGAGTAGCCACCACGTGGCGATTCCGGGTCGCGCTCCATAATCACCAGGTTGGACCTACTACCCTTCTAGATGGTCCCCTAAACCATGATATTAATATCTGGCTTCCCATGGTTGGTCACATTAATCATATCCTTCCTGGGAGCCTCGCCATTGCTTCGCCAGGCCTAGCCGTGGGGATTATTGGTGTCAGAGGCCACTGAACACTCATTGGAGTAGATGCCCGAGAGATAGCCAATTTGGTGTCAGAACTACCACCATCTTCGCTAGTACGTACACAGGTCAATTCGAGCTCTCTATGCCTCTAAGTACACGTAACTTTAACGCGAACGAGTATATAAGCATGATGCAGTCCTTTCGATTGAAATATCCGGCGGACCGTGTCAATCGAGATCTTCTTGCCGAAGTGGCTCTCGGCCTCGGTTGCGAGGGATTTCCAGGTGTGGCGAGGGTTTTTTCGAATAATTCTGAAAAGCGCTGATCTCGACCCTTCCGATAGTGCCTTTGGACGTCCTGGGGGCCTATGCGGTATAATTGAGCCCTCTTCGCGCCACCGCTTCATGATTCTCGAAATGGTATTTCGATTGCAGCCAAAACGATCCGCAACATGGGTTATGGCGTTACCCTCCAGCACTTGGGAAACAATAATCGCACGCACTTCCGGAGAAAGCCATCCAGTTCCCTGGCGACTGCTCTTTAAGAAGATACCGAGTTTTTTACGTGGCGAGTCCTCCACGGTTGATTAATCGCGTGTTGAAGCTTTTAATTGAATGCGATGAGACGGGCGCGATGTGGGGTCTGCACCATTCTTTTTGCTAGGTTATTTTAACAACTTACTTAAGCCTTTAAAACGTAAAAAAACAGATATGTGAGTGAGTGTGATTTGATCTGCTCGGTTAGGTCCAGCTATCGTAGGTCTCTGCTGTTACAATACACAACACTCTTTCGATGGGAGATCTGTTCTATGGTCTATTGGCTTGTATATATCATCCGACTTTGTTCCCTAATTCTTTTCCTGATCTTACAAATCCCGTGTTCCAGTACAACCTAACACCACT
Organism: Xylaria longipes; assembly: GCA_025201785.1. Classification (NCBI taxonomy): domain Eukaryota; kingdom Fungi; phylum Ascomycota; class Sordariomycetes; order Xylariales; family Xylariaceae; genus Xylaria; species Xylaria longipes. The sequence goes on from MU619752.1 coordinate 210,334, forward strand.
GTCCACAGGGTAAATGCGACTTAAGTCATCTTCACCTTTTCCCACCGCATCAAGAGCCCTGCCGCCAGCACCGTCGCAGCTCCCGCAAGTGATATCCCGAAGACCTTGGCGAGGGTGTTCCCAATGGCCTCCAGCGCGATGGCGCGCACCTCAGGAGTGCTGTCACTGATGATGGATGAATACCCACCACCCAGCGCCTCACGAATCTCAGTTGAGGAATACCCTCTGCCGTCGAGGGCGCTTTGTAAGGCGTCGAAGCCTATATTTTGGAACACCGATCCTGCCGTTGCTAGCGACAAGGCTCCAGCGCCTAGTTGCGCTACGTTAATGAAGCCGAGGACTGAGACTGCTTTTTCAGCCGGGGATAGGACAAGAGCGATGGAGTAAGCAGCCTGGAAGGTCAGACCACACCCGAGCCCAACTAAGACCTCGAACCCATAGATGCTGCTAGCAGGTGTTGCCACCGAGATGCGGAACAAGAGCACGCTCCCAATCAGGGCTACGGCACCGGAAATAACATACCACGCGGCGTAAAGGTTGAGTTTTGGGATCAGAGCGCCAGAAAGAAGGGCACCGAATATCATGAGGAATATGAACGGTAGCAGGCGAGCTGCGACGGCGATAGGGCCATCCCCCTTGGCAAACTCGAAGTAAAGGGGTAGGTAGTAGATGTTACAGTTTAGAACGGCACTGCTGCCGGCGGTCCCTAGGTACAGCGTGACTAAGGACCGACTTTTGAGGCACCACACTGGATAGATTCGATCTTCTTTGGTGGTCAAGAATGCAGTCCATTGTTGAAGGGCAAAAAGAACGATCGTAACGCCAGTCACAACCCAGAGGGCAATGACTTTCCCAGAATTCCATGGCCAGATAGCGCCAGCGTAGGTGGCCGAGACGATGAAGAGAGCGTATGTTGCGGCATTCAGTATGGCGCCCAGCCAGTCCAAGTTCTTTATCCGCGGTAGGATCTTTTCATGGCGATGTACACCGTGGCGTGGGAAGTAGAAGATGTAGATTGGGGCTGTCACTGCTGCAAGAACGAGGTTGATGTAGAAAGACCTGTGCAAGGTTAGTTTTCTTAGGTGAAGTTCGGATTGCTTTCCTGGTTTCTCGCACTCACCAACGCCAAGTTGCACTGCTCTGAGAAAATGCGCCACCTATGACGGGTCCAAGAACGCAACCGAAGCCCCAGAATCTATTCGCGGTTGTTAGTTACAGGATTTTGACTGGCGAGGCAAGGCTCATTGAGGGAAAACATACGTGCCAATTAAGGCAGTGTACAGTGGCCGTTTCGCAGGGCCCACGAAAATGTTGATGTAGCTTATACCTCTGTGATTGATGGTCAGCGCCGGCTCGTTACAGTCCTCGGCTTCACGGCCGCGGGTGCTAGCAACACTGCGCTCACCCAAGATAGAGGCCGGTTCCCCCGACTCCTGCCACGACTCTACCGAAAGCCAAGACCTGCATGTTGGGAGCTGCACCGCAAATGGCACTGCCGACCTCGAAGGCGACAATACTCCCTAGGAACAACCATTTGACCTCTAGCTTGGTATACAGAGAGCCAAATAGCGAGATGGTGGCGACGGAGCCCAGCAGAAAGCCGGTACCAACCCATGGCAGCAACTCCAGGTCACCGAGACTCGCCAGAATGGGACCCTGGATGGCAGCGGAAATGGTCGAGTCCAGCCCGTACAGGAACGATGTTAGGTACAGCCCGACGCATATACAAAACCAGCGGATATTGCTCATCTGGGGTACAATTGCAACGTCTTCCACCACCTCTTGTTCTGACGCAGGTTGGTTCGAGCCATCTGTGGCGACTGTGTCAGATTCGATAGGGGGGTGACCAGAGATGAGCTGCTTTTCGACGATGTGTTGCACCGGGTCGTTTTTGGGGTCCGCCATGCCTGAGCCTAGGACGACTCGCACCGGAAGCAACAGAGACTAATAGAATGGTGGGTGGGACGTGACGTAGAGCACGAATGGGGACGAAGAATGCTTCGGTGGTCTAGCACTTATGAATCCTATACGTATGTCCTAAGTAAGTACATGGAATTGGCGGTGAGCAGACTAAAGAACGGGCCGGGCCTGCTTGACAGAATATGGAGGTTATATGGGTGCTAAATGTACACTATGGCAGCAAGTTGCGCGCTAGACAGGGCTGCCGCCGGTGGCTCGACGATGGGTGAAATTGGTCAGAGTTACTATGTTATGCAAAGATATTCCATTCAGCAAGTACCGGGCCTCAATAAACCCCTCGCTCCCCACCGCCCTCAACTCGCAAAGCACTATTGGGTACAGTATGACATCTGTTCAGTCACCCACCTTGCGGGCTAGTATTGTCAGTTGCGCGAGCCGAGGCGAACGGGGCCGTTAAGGCCATTGATCGTAACTCCGAAATGATACACCCGAGCTTCGGTCCCGAGTCCGCGGGCGCTCCCTCGTTGACCCATCCAGGAGTTAGTGGTGTTGGATTTTGAATATTTAGGTGTAAGCCTGCTGCAGGTCATCTGGAGGCTCTTAATTGATTGATTGTTGTAGAAGTGTAGGTCTAGGTCTACATGGCTATTGCCATTGCATGTATATTTATCCCTTATATAAAATAAGTACTCTATAGCGCCATCCTGTCGCTAAAATAGAAAGCTTTACCGGCGAAGCTTTATTTTAATACGTTGTAAATTAAAGTGCTAAATTATTTCGATTTAAATACTATATATATATAAATATTCTTAAAGGGTTTTTTTTAAACCTTTAATTAAAAGCTTTGTTTTTAATACTTTAATTTAAATATTATATATATATAAATATTTTTAAAAAGTTTTTTTTTAAACTTTTAATTAAAAGTTTTATTGTTAATAATTTATTAAATAATTAATTATAGTTTTATAATTATATTTTAATATAATAACTATTAAATAATAATTATTTTTATTATTATAATATATAAACTATATAATTAATTTTAATATAGTTAAATATATTATAATTAATATTTTAATTAAAGTTTAATTAATTAAAAGCTAATAAAGTTTTTATAAATTATAATATAAACTTTTTAAGCTTTGTTTTTTTTTAAATTATTATTATTAATATATGTTTTAAAAAAAACAAAGCTTTTTAATAAATATATATTTAATATTTTTATTATATTATTTTTTATTAGTTAGCTAATTTTATTTAAATAAGTTTATTATTATTTATAATAAAATATTAAATTTTATTAATAAGTTATACTTTATAAAATATAAGGTTTATATAACCTAAAAGGTTATATAATAAAAAAAGTAATAAAAGGTTTAATAATTATTAATTAAACAGCTATAAAGGTTTAAATAAATTAAGTTAATCGGCGGAGCTAATTGTTAAGTTATATATAAATAAGTTAAATAATTATAAGTCTTAAACCTTTTAAAGGCTTTTAAAGCTACGCTTAAAACACCTAGCTATTTATATAAATATTGTTTTAATAAATTTAATATATTTTTTTTAAAATAATTATTTTAAATAATTATTTTTTATTTTTAAGCTATTTAATAAAAATAAAAATAATATATATAAACGTTAATAATAAATAATTATTATAATTATTAATATTTTTTTATTTTAATTATTTAAATAAACTAATAAATAAAGTTAAAAATCTTTTTTTTAAATAATAATTATTATAAAACTGTTTTTATTTTAAATTTATAATATATATAACTTTATTTTTAATTAAATATAAGCTTTTAATCGTTTTTTAATAAGCTTAAAAGGTTTTTTTTATATAAACTTATAATAGTTATTAATATATAAAAGTTTTTTTTTTATTAATTATAAAAACGTTTTTTATTATTAATAAATTTATATATATAAGCTTTTAAACAATAATTAACTTATTTAAAAGTATTTCTTTTTATTAATATAAAGTTTTAAATAATATTTTTATACTTATAATAAAATATATAATAGTTTTATATATATAAGCTTTTAAACGTTTTTAATAAGCTTAAAAGCGTTTTTTTTATAAATATTTTAATAATATTTTTATATTTATAATAAAATTTATGGCGGTTATTTAAGCTTTAAGTAGTTATTTTTTAAATAGTTATTTTTTTAAGTAATTATTTTTTAAAGTTTTAGTTATTTTTAAGCTTTTTTTTAAACATGTTTAATTTTTTTTATTAGCTAAATAAAACTTAACGATTTTTTTATAAATAAAGTCACGGGCTAGCTGGCTAACTTTAATAAGTAGCCCTTGCAGGGCCTACCTTTAATTATATAATTAACCACCCGTGTATACAAAAATATTTACCTATATAATTTTTACTATAAATATTTTTTTCTTTCTTTATCCTTTAATTAATATATAAATAAAACCTTAACTAAAAGCTTTACCTTTATAAAAAACATTAAACATAATAAATAAAATTAAACTTTTATTTTTTAAAATAAAGTTTAAAAAACTATATTAATAATTTATATTTAAATGTTTTTTATAATATATAATATAGTTTTTATTAATATTTATATTTATATAAAAATATTTATTAAATAAATATAAAAAGATTATTTTATAAAAGTTATTATTATTAACTTTATTTATATAATTTTTTTTATATAACTAGCTTAATTATTATTATTAAAGTTAATTATTTTATATATTTTTTTAAAACTATTAAAAAACTTAATTTTATTTAAATTAATTATTATAAATATATTATAATATTTCTTAAATATATATAAAATATTTAATATAACAGCTTTTTAATAAAAAATAATAATAATAGTTTTATTAAGTAGTTAAAAAGTATAATATTATATATTTTTAAAAAAGTAAAATAAATAGCTTTATATATTAATTTATTTAAATAACTAGCTAAATGTATAAAAAAAAAGCTTTTATATATAAAAGTTTTTTATAATTAAAAGATTTTATAAATATATATTATTTGTTTAATTATTAATATTATATATATATTTTTATATATAAATAAGTTTATAAACTATTAATTTTAATATTATAATATTAGTTTTCTTTTAAATATAATATATTTTTATATATTTATAAAATAATATAAAAGTTTAAACGTAAAAAGAAATATATAAACTATAATATATAGTTAATTTATAGCTAAAATAATTAAATATTAATAAGTTAAATTATTAATTTTAAAAAAAGTTTTTTTTATTTATAATATAAAAGTTATATAATAATATAATATATATTATATAAAAAAAAAACTAATATATAGCATTTTTTTATATATAATTATAAAACTTTTTTTTATAAATATTATTTAAAATTAAATAAAGCGTGCGTTTTTAGCTTTTATATTTAAAAGCAAATTATTTTTTACTATATTTCTTTAAGCTTATAAATATAAATATAAATATATATATAAGTTACGGCTAGTAGCTTTAGTAGTAAATAAATGGCTTATATATATAAGTATAATATATATAGCTAAGTTATAGCTAGTATTATAGCTTACTTATATATATACTTAATTATAAATTATTTAAATAGTTTACTGCTAAAAATTAAAGCCCTTAAAGCTATTTTCTTTCTTTAGCTTATAATTAATATATAAATTTAAAATTTATTATATAAAACCGCGAATATATTTTTATAATAATTATAAACTTTTTTAAATATTGCTAGTAATTAATTTATTATATTTCTTTTTATTAAATAATTTCTATTAATAAAATAAAATATTTAAAGCTAATTTATTTATATATTTTTATATAAAATAATTAATTATAATTTTTAAAAGCTCGCGAGCAACTTTATAAAAATTTATATAATAATTATTTTATATAACTATTTTTATTTTTTATTTTAAAGCTTTTTATTTATATTTAATTTTTTAATTAGTTTAATTTCTTTTTTTAAAAATACTTTATAATATATTTTTTATATAAATTATATATATTTTAAACTTATAAATATTTTTATTTAAATTTATTTTTACGGCTTTTTAATTGTTTTTAATTTTAATTTATTATTTCCGCTTTTAAATTTAAAAATATAAAACGTTTAATTTTATACTAAAAATTAATTTATTTTAACTTATAGTTATATTTTTTTAATAGCTTAATTATAAGCTGGGCTTATTATTTAATATATTTAAAACTTTATTTAAACAGCTGTATAAAACGTTAAAAATAGCTTTTTAAACTAATTTACGGCTAAAATTATTTTAATTTATTAAAACTATATAAATAAAATCGCTTAGCTTTTATAATAAATATAATAAAAATAACAGGTTTAAACACTTAATTTACTTATTATTAAGAGCTAATATTTTATATAAAGAAAAAAAGAAAAAAAAGCGTAATAAGTATAAGAATTTACACCTAGATATATAGCCCGCAAAGGTATTCACTATAGCAGTAGTTGCTTAGTAAATACTAAGCAGTAAATACTATAGCCCCCGCATAAACCACCAGCCACCTTAGCTTAGCCATATATAGCGCTTGGACTATAACAGCTTTAAACTATTTTAAATAGCTATATTATTATTATTTTTATATAAAACCTTTATTTTATTTTATTTAATTTTTTATTATTTAATTTAGCTAAATATAATATATAGTTATTTTTATTTAAAAATAAACTATATATTAATAATAATATAATTAGTTTAAATAAAGCTAAATTTATTTATATATATAAAAAACTTAAATAAAAAGTTTAATAAATTATAAAACTTGTTTTTATATATATAAAACTTAATAAATAAAACTTTATTAT